>LDKF01000347.1:66684-78057 GCA_001026735.1 Rotylenchulus reniformis | reverse complement strand
AGCCAACTTGGTGGATGGTTGTGAGATGGAGCAGTTTGTGGCACGACTGCAAAAACTGCGCGAAAATGCGCAAGGCCGGAGGCAAAAATTATAAGCATATTATTAATTAGTAATTTTCCAGTTTGTCTAGCCTTCGGAGTTGAAAAATTCCATATTTTGCGACCTATGGCACAGCCTTTTAGAAAAATTTCACTTTAGATTATATAGGCCCCTAGGCCTATAAGATTGAAATTTTTCTAATTTTTACGATCTTATGTACTTTATTAGTGTATTAAGCTTGTTCCGAAATTCTTTATTCTCTAAAAATTAATTCTCTATTAGTCATAATATTTTTTAGAAAAATCAGAAGAGAACTTTTTCACTCCTATGGTACCTACGCCTCACAAGTCAAAATTTTCAAAATTTTGAATTTTCACGGTCTTAGGAACCATAAGTTAAAAGCCTGGATGAATTTTTTTTTCATTTTCTTAAGGCATCAAAAAGGATTTTTGAATTTTTACAAAATTTTCCTCCAACAGATGCCAATCTTGGGTTATGGAATAGTAAAAAAAATCATTTTTACAAAAAACCTAAGGGCCTTTGGTGGGAATTTTCAAAAATTTAGATTAGATTAAGAAATTTTGGGCTTTAAACTTTGATAAAAATTTTCAGACCTCCCGACTCCATGAGCGGACTGCCTAAGTAAAATTCTTGGAAAAATTATCACTAAAACTTTTTAGCGCCCATTTTGTGAATGGCGTCGATTCGTCCACCTTTGGACAAGAAACTTCGGCGGTGAAATTTTTTGAAAAAAAAATTTCGCAAAATTTTTTTGATTTCTCAGGCTCAGGTCCAGGACGTGCTGGAACGAATGTCCTCATCAGCAGATGGAGGAAGGGTTCCGATCGGTTTCGGGTCTGGTAAGTTAAATTTTTGCATTTTTTGCAATATTTGGTGTTTTGGGCGCAAAATTCAATAGAATTTTTTTCCGAAAAAATAGTTCTTTGATTTACAAGGGTCAAATTTCTATCTGCATATCTCCAGAAAGGTGGACCCCGCTAATATTTGGTTCAGTGAAATCCCCAGAAATTATTACCTATTTAATGATGCCTGTAAAATTTTTGCAACAATTTCAGCAAGATTCTCCAGATCATCCAATTATTTCAAAAAATTCAACTTGTTCGAATTTTTTGGTTAGTAAACGATTTTTTGGTAATTTTGACCAAATTTTGAACTTCTCAGGGGGGTAATCTCCTCCAAAATTCTCTAAAAATTTTAATTTTGAGGCTCATAACCCCTGCTGAAAGCCTTGAAGGTTTTTAACAAATTTAAGTTTCGTGAACATGTCTTTTACTCGTTCAAATTTAAAATTTCAAAGATCCAATGGTCTTCAAAACATTTTCTGGAATTTTTACGAAAATTTTCAGAATTTTCAGGGGTCCCACAGCCTCTACCGTACCCCCAACTGATCCGACAACAACAGGCCCAGTTTGGCCCATCCGGACAGCAGAACATAGTTGTGCCACCTCCGCGAGATGGGCCGGGACCGGTGACATTTGGCCAAATGGCTGCGCGCCAAAATGGTCGTTTGAAAATTTTAATGAAAAAAAAATCGCGGAATTTGATTTCCAACTGGAGACCGAGGGTTGAAAAAATTTCCAAAAATGGAATTTTTGCAAGATTTCCTGGAATTTCCTAGGGAATATTCATTAAGGGTGCCTTAACTTCAACCAACCACGAAAATATGAGTTTCGCAAAAAAATAAGTTTTTTTAACTAATAAGACTGAGAGTTTCCTAGTTTTTAGGCCATTTTTTCCCGAAAAATTGTTATAATTTAAAAAATCTGCGGAAAACAGATATCTGAAACGTTTTTTTTAAATTAGTGCAAAATTTCCAGGAAATTTTCAACAACTACACCCTGATTTTCAGGCTCACCCAGTGCTCATAGCCCTCGTTTTTTCGCAGTGCTGGCCATTCTCCTCCAATGTGCTTTTATGGCTCTCAAANTCTCTCTCTCTCCATCTCTCTCTCTCTCTCTCCATCTCTCTCTCTCTCTCCATCTCTCTCTCTCTCTCATTTGGCCAAATGTGCTTTTCGGTGGAGGACGGGCCACCAAGAAATGGATCCATCCCTCTCCATCCATCCATGCCATCCAATTTTGTGTTGTGGTGCCCTCGGGCGCTGTGCCAACAAAAAAATAAAACGGACATTTTCCCCCGGGAATGTGCCGCCAGATGTGTTCCGCTTTCAGCAGAGAGAGAGAGAGCAAAAGCATCCGCGTGACCTGCCTGAACCCTCGTGGAGATGGCATTTTTCATCCAAAATTGCATCATAATTTTTGGTTTTTGGGACATTTTAATCAATTTTCACGATTCTACAAAAATTATGGACAATTTTTGGTGATTTTTGGGCTATTTTTACGCAGTTCAATCAAATTTTGGCCGTTTTTCACAAAAAATGCCATTTTCCCATTTCTGATTTTGGTCATTTCCATTTTTTAAACAAAATTTTGGCCATTTTCCCATTTTTGGCACCAAATTTGGCCATCATTTTTATCTTGTTCTCCCAAATTTTGGCCATTTTTGCCAATTTTCACCCAAATTTCGTAGTATACATGCCGTCGTGCCCTTTTGGGTGTGTTTTCTCGTCCTTTTTATAGTTTTGTTTGGTACAATTTTCCGGTCTCGAGCATCTCGACAGGCCATAAATGCTATGAATTTCCGCTTCCGATATATTTAAAACTCCAATTATAACCCCTACAAAAGTTCATTCCTTTATAGGTTGCAAAAATTTTTATATATTTTTTGAAGGAATGAAATTTTCTATTTTTAAAACCCCAATTTTTTGGTATAATATCAATTTTTAGATTAAAAAAAATTGATAAAATTTTTCCGAATTTTTAGACCCTTCCAAATTTACCTCTTGGTTTGTAATTTTCCTCCAAAATGCAATATTTGATGTTTGAAAAATAATTTCAAATTTTTCTACAAAAAAATCTAGTTCCCGTCAAAAAAAATAGATTTCCAGCTAAAAATCAAAGGGTATTACTAATTTTTTCCCTTTCTTAGAATCTTTCGAAATATCATCATTTGAATCACTCAATATGCCCAATTTGAACATTTATTTTGGCGATGGATTTCCTTTCGAAACTTTCAAATATTTGCAGAAAATTCACTCTTTGGCGGAGTCCAAAGATTGCTTCTGGTAGGTATTTGGTGAACGCGGAAATAACAATGGCCATAATTTGGCCAAAACAGCCCCAAAAAGTGCAAAGAAATGTGCCAAAGTTCCGTATTCACCTCCAATGGCCTCCATTAGGCGAATTTTTGGGCCAATTTCTGCAAAAAATCTACAAAAAAACTCTTCCAGTCTTCAAAAAATATTTTTCCAAATCTCCGAAAATTCCTGCGAAAAAAACTTTTAACAAGTAAATGTGCTAAATTTTTTTATAATCTTTCAACTTTTTGAAGGAGCCTAAAATTTAAAAAAAAATGCAAAATTCTTAGGCTAGAAAATTTGAAAAAATGGAGGTTTGGATAGGCTAAAAAGGATTTGTTGCAATACTTTAAAGAGATTTTTAAATTTCCAAAGGACCAAGGATTCAAAAAAAAAATTTTTTAATGGATAAGCCAAGAAGCCCTTTTATGGAGTCTAAATCCAAAAAATAATTAATAAAAGCCTAATCTCTTCTCTCCGAAATCCCTGAAGCTCCAATTTGGCATTTGCCATTAATCCAATCGGAAATCCGGGAAAACATATCCACCTCCACAGCAAAAAAGCTGTCTCGTGGCTCACAGTTGGTTGTGTTTCTAATTTGCACAATGAAGGGCCGGTTCGATTCAATTTATTTTTCGTTTAATTTAGAGAGCCAATTTATTAATGATTTTTCATCTAATTTTTACCCTTTTTATAAATGCTTTTCATAGAAATCCAAAACGAATTTTTTCTGAAAATTTCGGTTTTCTGTTTTATTCATTGGTTTTTTTTCATTGGTTTTGGTTTTTTCGTGGGTTTCTTACAGTAGTTGTCCGCTAAATCCATGCAAGAAAATCCAATTTTTATGGGTACCTTTTCCAAAAAAAAACTAATAACTTTTCTCCCAGAATATTCGGTACTTGTAGAGTTTAGGTACCAAATTTGACCCCCCTCCCCCCAATAAATTTTTGGTTAAATTTTCCCGTAAAATCATTTGAAAATTACCTCCATAGGGTAATTTTTGACGCTGATTCCAAATCTGAAGTCCATCTTGACGTGATGCGTCATCTGACGTCACTTTTTGACGTTGATGTCTAAAATCTTTTTTTTTAATTTAAAAATATTTAAAAAATTTAACGTAAAACTCATGTTGGATGGCACAAAATGATAAGATTGAAGTCAGAACCGGAATCTGCGTCAAAAAATTGCCCCATGGAAAAATGACAAAAAAAATTTTTTTAAACGTCAACGTCCAATGACGCACCACGTCAAAATGGACGTCAGATTCTGATTCAGCGTCAATAATTACCTTATGGAAAATAGTTTTAGGCGATTTAAAATAAATTTCTAAAAAAAATTTGGAGGGGGTCAAATTTGGTACCCAACACTCTACAAGTACCGAATATTCACATCACTTACCTCCATTCCTGATTTCTGGCCAAATAATTTTTCAAGAGTCTAACGAAAATTGCATTTTTTGAATTGTGAAAAAATGCTTTGCAACAAACAATTTTGCTGAACACGCCTTGTGGATTTTTTTCGACTTTTCCACCCTTATCTTAGACCTTTATATTATAGAGTGCCTTCTTTCGCGAAAAGAAATCCAAAAGAAATTATTTCAAATTTCAGTCATTTTTCAAAATTTTATTCCACCCCTTTCTTCCCGTTTCGCAAGCCAAAAAAAATTCTTCCTCTGGATGCCCTTTGCAGGAGGATGTTTTCGATGGTTTTGTGTGTCCTGGGATGATGACGCCAAAAAATCCACCAAAAATGCCATTTTTTGTCGTTGGCGGCCCCAAATAACGTGCCGTGCCATAATCCATCCCATCCATCCATCCATCTTCATCCATCTTCATTCATCTCCGTCATCATTCATCACACTTTCATTCATTAGCTGTTCATCGACCTTTCCTCCCCCCCCCCCCCCCCAATCCATGGCCATGCCATCCATCCTGTGGCCGTTGTAATTAAAAGTCAGTCGAGAGCCCCGGAGGAGAGAGAGAGATAAAGCCCCTTGGAGAGAGCAACAGAGAAAAAAGCGAAGCAAGAGAGAGTGTGAGCAAATAGAGGAAACATAGGAGAGAAGAAAAAGAAATAAAGCTCATAGGACAGAGAGAGGGAGGTATCAAGATAGATGAAAGGATGGGAGAAAAAAAATATGGAAGAGGGAGAGAGATAAGAGATGGGGGAAGAAAAGATAATTTGGCTTCATCACGAGAAAGAGAGAGATCTAGAGAGAGAAAGAGTGAGAGATGCTTCATCTAGCAGACTGGTAAGACTGACTTTTCGGGTGGAAGAGAAGAGAGATAAAGCTGATGAAAGAGAAAAGCCGAGCATGGCGAGAGATGAGAGAGAGTTCTGTCTCGATGCGCGAAAGGGAAGAATAAGAAGGATTTCCTCGGATTCGGAAGAGTCCGTCGGAGACGGATGAGGGAGGGGAGGGGAGAAGCGGATTATGGCACGAATGTCGGCGAATGTGCCATCAGAGCGGAGGAAGGAGGATGTGGTTTCCTTTCCTGGTTAGTTTTATCCTGCCGAAGAGACCAAAATGCTGGGGTGGATGGTGGTTTTGGGCCCCAAATTTCGTTTTTCGGCACAATATTTGCCCCAAAAACATCCTTGGATTACGGTATCCGATATATCCGATCAAGATGTTTCTTTATTCGATCATGATAATCCGATCACGATCATGATGTTTACGGTATCCGATATATCTGATCATGATGTTTACGGTATCCATTCATGATCATGAAGTTGTCACATATGTCATATGCACCATTCATTGCGTGCATCCCCACTTTCACCGATGACCCACTCAAATATGAGCCCAAAAATCGAAGCAACCTATTACAGTATATTACAGTATGCGTACCACGGGCAACCAAGATCCAATGATGAGGTTCTAGGGCGCTGCCCCAAATTTCGGCCAAGCCAAATTTCGGCCAAACCTAATTTCGGCCAAAAATTTTTTAAACTAACTTCCCGTGGGTAAATTTTAATGCTGAATCCGATTCTAACGTCCATATTTACGTAATACGTCATCTGTCGTCACTTTTTGTCGCTGCGTCAAAAAAAGCTAAAAACTAAATAGCATATACGTCGTCCCCAGGGTTATTTTTAACGCTGAATGCGATTCTGACGTCCATTTTGAATTTTATAATACGACATCCCGGCTATGCACATATTCGTTTGCGGGTTCTACATGCGGCGTCTCAGCTATGCACATATTATGGTATGTGTACCAACCATAAAATATGCATAACCAGGATGCCGCATTATACAAACTTCAAGATGGACGTCAGAATCGGATTCAACATCAAAAATTATACCGGAGAAGTCATTTTCAGATGATTTTCGTAAAAAAAAATTTTCTGAAAAAATTGTTGGCCGAAATTTGGTTTTTCCGCTGGTTGGCCGAAATTTGGTTTTTCCGCTGGTTGGCCGAAATTTGGTTTTTCCGCTGGTTGGCCGAAATTTGGTTTTTCCGCTGGTTGGCCGAAATTTGGTTTGGCCGAAATTTGGTAGCGCCTTCTAGGGATGTTCATTACACTTTTACAATATATATGCATACAATGATCACACGTATACACTGATATGCATGGTCCCCAAATGAAAATAATTACAGACAGTACCGCCATAGGTACCAGACGCCACTTTTATACTGTGTAATCGTCTCACAAGTCAGAAATACAATACACCAAGTTATGGTACAGTACTTTACAATACAGTATACCATTCTGATGTATCCTATGAATAGCTGTAACAATATGCCGTGGTACCTGTTACTTTATGCTTATTAGGTATAATGTATTCTACTAAACCATTTTCCGGTATAATCCTTACCCTGTAAGACACCAAGGACCAAAAAACAACCTACTTTTGTACCAAATGGTCCCCCAAATGAAAATAATTATGCTTTTTCACCCTCCAACCCAAACGATTACTTGGTATTATTATCTGGCCAAATTGTTTCCTGTCTTTGTGGGTTTACTTGTGTTTCTGCGCGAGTAATGTATTGGGCCAATTGTCACCTTTTGTGGGTATCCTGGATCTTACAAGGTAAAATGCACAAATTTTATCATGGTACCATGCACGCTAAAATGTAACCCTACTCTCTACCCTGTGTTGTAACAGATATAAAAATAATTATGGTATAAGTGCAAGCAGAATACGGTATCGGCATTGGCTTTTGGCACACTAGATACCGGTGTCAAAACAACCAAAAAAAAATTACCATTACCAGCCAAATTTTTCGTAACCTAACTGACATTTTTTGTTGGATCCTTCAGTAATCCTTGAAAACTAAGGTCCTTATGCCCCTGAAAATTTTAACAACTTTTAATAGGTAAGACATCTAGCCCCCCCCCCCGAAAATTCATTAATCCTTGAAAAACTAAGCTCCCTAGGCCCCTGAAATTTCGAAATCAATTGAACTTATATGCCTAAAAATTGGTCTTTAAATCCCTGAAAATCTCAAAATTCTGACAGGTGTTGTACCATAATATCCAATCGCGTTGTGATACCTCCGCAATGATGCCCAGCAATACAAATCCCAGAACAACAACGGCTACAGTACCACCCTTCTCTTGCCTGCTGACTACAGTATTCCTCCTCCTTTTCGCTTCGAAAACCCATTGAAAAACATTCGCTTCAAATTGCCTTCAAAAACCACCGAAATTTCAAAAATCCCAACAAACTTTTTATGGGTTGTGCCCCGTCCATTGGGGCTGTCAACAACCCGCTGGTGGGCTCCAGCTTCAAGCGGCGCAGGTCTGTGAAAATTTTTCAATTTTTAACCCAATTTTCCGCAGAATTTCAAGTTTTGGATAAGCAATATCACGCCCCTTCAGAATTACGCAATCTTTCATCCATTTATGGTATTTTTATGGGGTCAGCTCCCTAGAACCCAAGCTCGTTAGAACCCAACGAACGAAAACTTTTTTTGAGGCTAGCTAGGCCAAAAACATAATAAGCAAATATATGCGGAATTTTATGCTCTATCTTTTAGCATTTTTAGTTTTTCAAATTTCCGCGAAAAATTTTGAATTTTTTTCGAAAAACACCGATTTTTCGCATTTTTCGAAAATTTTGAAAAATTTCAAAAAATTTGAAAAACTAAAAATGCTAAAAGATAGAGCATAAAATTCTGCATATATTTGCTTATTATGTTTTTGGCCTAGCTAGCCACAAAAAAAAGTTCTCGTTCGTTGTGTTCTAACGAGCTGGGTTCTAGGGAGTTGTAGCCTATTTTTATGTGTATTTTTTTTTGAAATCTTTGCACGTTTTTAAAAAATTTACAAATGTTTACAAAATTTATATGATTTTTAGATGACTTTTAGTCCTTTTCAAGTTATTGCATTTTTATGTTGTGCTATTAAGTTTTTTGTTGAAAAACCGATAATTTTATCACAATAATTTTTTTCAATTTTTTCTCGTATCTCATATAGTAACTTTGTTGGACAATTTTCTGATTTTGCGCAACTTTTTTACGATTTCTTATTTGGGCGTTTTGGCAATTTTTCCTGCATTTTTGCACATTATTTAATCTGTTTATGGAGAATTTTTGCTGTTTTTATGGCCTTTTTTTGCTCTATTTTCGAACTCATTAGCTTCACTACTAGTTGTAATTTTTTTAACTTTGTTAAGCAAAATTTTTTTTTGTAATTTTTATGACCCTTTACGCACTTTTTTGGCAATTTTCTGAAGCGTTTCGGTCATTTTGCAACAATTGTTGCGCAACTTCCTAAAATTGTGCGGTTGCGCGCAACTTTTCTTAGCAGTCGCGCAACTTCTTTCAGCCCCTGCTGCCATTTGCTCTTCCCCTGCGCGACCAAAAACAACTCCTCTTCCAGCCCCGGCGGCGCGCCCGAGCCCGGCGCCGACGACATTGACCTGAGCCTGCACAGGTTGCTCAAGTTGCAGCCCCCGATCACCATCGGTGAGCACATTTGGGAATTTTTTTTTTTTGCGAAAATCAGGCTACAACAGCTCGAAAACCCACCCCTAAAAATAGGAGTCAGACTCTGTTAAAAAGGTATGCCCGAGTCCTACAATAATGTTAAAAATGGCCCAAAAAATCAATATTTCAAAAATCGGAAGATTCTGATGCAAGATGAAAATTAGGCCCAAATTTTGGTGAATTTCTGATGGGGTCAATACCCTGAAAAAATAGGGACCTAACCCGTTGAGGCAGGTACAAGCCCTGTATAACATTGATTTATAACATATGGCCCAAAAGTCAAAAAAGATTGCCAAGGTCTGCTGGCATCCTGAAAATCCTAGAAAATGAGCACCTAATCCATTGAAAATTGGACCAAATCCTGTAAAATTTAGGCTGGCTAGAAAATCTCCGCAATGACGAAAATCAGGCCTAAAGTTGGGAGAAAACACGGAACATCATGATGCTCCAATGAAAACAAAAAAAAACATTAGAAAAATTAATTAAAAAACATGATTAGAGAAATAAGGCCTGAACATCGAACCTAAAAAACTGAATTTTTCGCAGACATCGGTTCCGGCGTCAACCAGCCCGGTCTGGACCAGAAGCAAGCGGTGATCTTCATATTCGGTGAGCAATAGTGGAAGAGTACAGTAACCTCCTAACAAGTAATGTGATCTGTACACTACCGTACTCCACATATCGGGAAGGTGCCAAATGGTTTCGAAAAACGCGATTTCTCTAAGCAGTTGCCCCCATCCCTGTTTTTGGTGAACATATCACACTATTTTACAGCCAAAGGTACAGAAACATCGTGTTCAATGTGAGGAGCATAATTGATAGTACCGTACTTTGGTTGTCTTACCATAACCGACAAAATAGTACTGTATATATCATGTAATGGAGCCCGGTATCCATTGGAGTACTACATACAGTATACCCAATGCATTTACTCTAACCGCTTCTTCCCTGACTTCGGTATCCATGGCGCGTTTTTGGCCTAATTTGGCCACAAAATTGGCCATTAACTAAAAATTTGGCCACAATACAGTATCCGAGGACCGCATTTTTGGCCAAATTTGGCCATTAATTGTCGGCGGAAAATCCCCATCCACCTTCATCGGTGCTAAATGCATTTCCGCCGTCTACCACTACTATTCTGAATCCTTCTAATTTTAGTTCCAATTTTGCACATTCCAAAAAAACCGATTTGGACCTGTCCGAAAAATTTATCATCATACGTGCACACTTTTCGGTGGCCTAACAGACATCATTCACTACCGTAACATTTGTTATTGTGAAAACAGCCATCTTACCATGAGATGGATACCATGACAAGATATACGGTTGTTTTATTGCGCATGTTATCAAAATGCAACAGACAACAAGATCAAGAATAATTTTTACAATTTACGATACATCTCTTATTGCCCAAATGCTATTTTGTTGTTTTTGATATAGAATATTTTCGGTATGTTTTTGGACCGATCTGGTTTTGCCATTTTTGGAACATCTCGGATGGCCTCATACAGTATACCACAAATGCACAGCCTTGTTTTCATGGCAAAAGCTCAGCTGCCGCGGTGTGAAAACATCTAAACCGCTTATGTTGAGGGACAAAAATAATGTCGGACCTTGTAGCCCCCGGTTGAAGTGACCAAAACTGTCCAAAAAATGCCAAAATTGCCCAAATTGCGCCAAAATTGTCAAAAATTTTCCAAAAAAGGTCCTAAATGTGCCAAAATTGTCAAAACTTTCCAAAATTCTCAAGTTGTGCCAAATTCTCTCAAATTGGCAAAAATAGTATTGTTAAATTTAAATGACTGCCCAAAAATTGTACCAAAAATGATCGATTTCTCTCTCAAAAATCTCTCTCTCTCTTTGGCATTATCTCTCTCTTTGTGACGCAAAGGGCATTTTCGGATTAAATATAATGCTTATGCAAATCCTCCCAAAAGAAGAAGCCAGAAAAGGGCCCAAACACGAGGACATATATGCTATCGTCTACGTAATCGGCAGCCAAACATTTTGCCGGATATTTATTGTTTGGCAAATGCCAACTTTTGGGTGCCAAAAGTCTGAAAAGATAAGATCATGGGGGCAAGAAGAGCAAATGTCCCAGGATGATAAGATCATGTACGGAGCATGATAATAATGGCATGAGTCAGTGTCGATTTGTGGCTTTTGTGTCAGATAAAATGTCAAAAATGGTGCAAAAAATTGCAGGAAATGCAACCAAAAAAATTGGATACCAAGATTG
>LDKF01000347.1:37273-54941 GCA_001026735.1 Rotylenchulus reniformis | reverse complement strand
CATAAATTAATGGGAAAAATCCTTAAATGTTTTCCACCCGTTTGCTGATCCCGCTCAGGTTTTGGCTGGCCGCATCGCGCCACAGAGACACAAGACGAGGAACCTAAAAAAATTAAATTTAATAAAATTTTTGATAAAAATTGCAAAGTTAAACCTAATAGAAAAAAATTACTTTTACTCAATTCGATTTAAAAATATTAACAAAAATATTTTTTCCAATTTTCTACCTGGCTTGGCGCATAGGTGTGCGCAAAGAAAGCGGCCTCCGGCACACGTCCATTCTCCACCAGAATATCAATGCATTGTTGCACATCACCAAGCAGAAAGTTGGAGAGGAAGGAGACGTTGTGCTGGCCTTGACCGCGCGACTCGGTGGCCAATTGGGACATCTCAAAAAAAATTATGAAGATTTATTAAGCAAAAAAAATCGATTGAAATGAAATTATTTTTAGGAAATGTATTTGGTGCTATGAACAACAAAGCAAAGTTTTGAGTAGGGTTGTTGGCAACCGGTTAACCGAACCGAAACCGAAACCGAAAACCGGTGTTTTTGGGCCTAAAACCGAAACCGAAAACCGGGGGTCCCAAAACCGGCCAAACCGAAAACCGGGACCCCAAAACCGCCGGTTTTTCGGTTTTGAAAATGCACCCCTAAGAATGAGAAAATTGAGAAAAATAGGCAAGATCAAGGGCCCCAGATGGTTAAATTTCTTAAGAGTTCAACATTAAATTTTCAAATTTTTCTTTGGTGACTCCTATTGGAGCTGCCAATATTTCATATTTCTTTAAAAACATACCAAAGTTGAAAAATCTAGATTTTCAAATGCCCGGTGGCCTAAGATCACTGCTTTGAACTCATATTTTGGTCTTTCACGTACTAGTACGAGTGAAGTACAATGGTTCGAAAAGTATGGCAAGATATACGAGTACGAAGTACGATCTATCCGACCTCAGGAAACTGTTGAGAACTATTTGGTCTATCAAACCATATTAAGATCTTTTTCAAATATTCATTCTTAAATTTAATAAAAAAAATTTTATGGTCCGAATTTTTCTTCTATATCAAGAAGCCAAAATTTTCCCTTTTTCCTCCAATNGCTCTTTAAGGGCTGCCAACTCCACATTTATTCCATGAAATTTCTCCATAAATGCAAAAAATTGATCAATTTTTCATAAGAAAATGGTCTAAAACGCGAAATTTTCCTCAGCGACCCTGTCGGGCCGCCGAAAAACATCCCTCCCCTTCAAAAATAATTTGAATTAAAGTTCAATTTTCGATGTTTAAAATTCAAAGTGCCAAACAGGAAAATTTTTGAGAATTTCACTGTAAAAGGTTTCCGATAGCTCTAAAAAGATTGGAGAAAATGTTTGCATTTTGATTTTTTGAGATATGTATAATGGATGATATTTTGCTTTGAATTAATTTATGTTCAAGATTTCATGCATTCCTGAAGCTGTTTGAGAGCAAAAATTGAATTTTTTGAAATTATTATCGATTTTTTGGCCGATTTTTGAAAAACCGGTAAAACCGGCGGTTAACCGGGGGTCAGGCCAAAACCGAAACCGAAAACCGGGAGTCCCAAAACCGGCCAAACCGAAAACCGGGGGTACCGGTTTTAAACCGGTCGCCAACAACCCTAGTTTTGAGCAAATTTGCTGTGTAATTATCCAAATATTTTTAATTTTTGCTACTGTACAAGACGACGATTTTATCAAAGAAAAATCGAAGTAAACCCAGTAGCATTCTTTAATTGGAAATTTTGCAAAATCAAAATTTTTACCAATCGATTTGACCCGGCACAGGAAGCAAGTAGCAAGAGTCCGCCAAAGTCATTGGCCTTTGCAAGGCACTCGCCAGCAAGACGGAGCTCCGATTTGATGGTCTGAAAATAGTCAAAATTTAGGAAAATTTGTGGAAAAATCGACAAAATATTCAAAAAAAAATAAAACAATTGGTTACCGCCGCGTGTGCCAATTGTTTCCACTTCTCCTCGCTGTCCGCTTGCTGTGCCATTTCATAGGCCGCTTTCAGGTCGCCCAGAGCCAATGAAAGCTCAAACCGATGTTGCGGGTCTTTGCTGACAGCCAGAGCTTGCTTTTTGAAGCCCTGAAAGAGATAAAAAAATTTAAAAAAAACAATAAAATATTTAAAATCTAAAAGAAACTCACATCTAAATAGTTGTAACTCACATTAAATAGTAGTAATGAAAAAAAACTAATTATAAAACAATCTAAAAAAACAAATTTTCGAGTTTCCCTACTTTTAAGAGCTTTTTTTCCCTTTTCAAATGAAAATAATATTTTTCCGGACCTGTTTCTCGAGGAACTGCGCCACTCGTGTGCATTGACTCTCCGGAATGGTTTTGAGGATGCGGTCCGCGGTGTCAAAGTCGCGGCACATTACCGCCGTTTGGTATTCGAGCACGGAGAGCAGCAGTTTGTAGGACACAATGTTGTGGTCCTTGTCACTGGCAAACACGCGGTTTTCCTTGGCCAAATAGCCGAGCTGAAATAAAAAAATAAAATAATAGAAAGTTGATCGTTCAATAGGATTTTTTCTAAAAAAATTAATTCAAAAATTCAAATTTTTTAAATGTGGTGTAGTTTCCATTTCACACGCATTTCCCACACTAGTTACCGAATATACGTGTATACATGAAAACGGGTTTTGTTTGATTTCACATCTTTATGTGAAGAGTGCACTCAAAGGAAGAGCGCACGCTCATTTCAAGATGTATTTGGTTTTCGTGTACTCTAATAAATGGAATAGCTAGGTGGGGAATTGAACTTGAATTTCTTTGTCGATTCCAGACATCTACCACTTGATCTCGAGGTAGATATGCGGATTTAAAATTCTAATCAAATTTATCGAATTTTTAAATAGAGATACGTTTAAAATAAATTAGGAATAATGAAAAGGTGTGAAAATTTTACGGACCAAATGCAGAGGTCGGTCGGCGTGCGCAATTGTGACGACTTCTCCCCCGACATAGTAGCTCAAGCGGTTTAAGGTCGTGGTGAAAATGAAGCAATAGCCTATCCAGAAGCCAGTCTTCACCGACTCACTCAATTCACCTGCAAAAATGGAGAAAATAAGAAAAATTAATTTACAAAAAAATTACCGATCACTTCAAAGGCCTCCTCAATGCCGTCCGGTCCGATGTCCGCCACATTTGCGTTGGTGACCGCTTCCGCATTGTATTTGAGTATGTAGAGGGACTCCTCGCCACCAATTGCAACCTAAATTAAAATTTATTCAACAAATATAAAAAAATATCTTGATTTAACCCGGACAAATCCAATATTGAATTTTATTTTCAATAAAGAAAAATTTTGATTTCACATTGATTACCATGTCGCCATTTTCGCTCCAAATCACACGCTTGGCACTGATTTCAATGCGCCGGATCACATGCCCAGTGTCCCAGTCGTAGAAGAGCAGCGATCCCGCCGATCGTGCAGCCAGCAAATGCCCTCCATCGATCCCCTCAAGCGTGACATCGGGTCGGATTTGGAGAACTTCCTATTAAAAAAAAATTGAAAATTGTAAAAGACAACAAATATGAGAAAATTGCATCCATATTTTGGATTTTTTTGATTTTATATTTGAATTTGAAAAAATGTGATGGTTTGAAAAAATTTTGCTCACATACCTTGAAGTTCTTGAACACTTTGATCAGCTGTGTGCTCTCCTGAACCGCGTACAGGTTGGAGTCGTTGGCCCAGGCGAAGTCCAGGCCGGATCCGAACGACTTGTTGCGCAGCGCGGTCGCCGTGTAGATGATGTACTCTCCGTCGCCGCACACCACCACGAAGCGTCCATTGGGCGAGTGTTGCACCTTTTGCGGGTAGATCTCGGTGGAGCCCATGTCCTTCACCGACAGTCCGAAACGTTCGCCATCTAAAATCGAAAAAAATATTATTTTTAAACTTTTCCTCAACATCTTCATTTAAAAAAAATTAATTTTAATATAATTTACAAAAAACAGTTGAAAAAATTATTGTACTCAGCCCTATCATCGATAATATCATGGATTCTCATCAAAGAATTGGCTCTATGTTTGTGTCATCATCGCACAATAATTTTTTTTGAAGGTTTTTTTTTTGAATTTTTTGAAGGTAAGGGAACTCGAACTTGTACTAACATGAAAGAAGAAGCAAGGTGTTTACAACTGAACCACAGAGAACTGTGGGCGGTTGGCCTAAGAACAACTAATGAGGAATAATTTTTTCCATTTGTAAAATTCCAAGGCTAAAAGGATAATTATAACAAAGAGAAATACAAGAAATACACGTGAACTGTAATGTAAACTGTAATATAAGATTTATTCCGAAAATAAACAAAATCATAAAAATGTCATTTCTTACAAGAATTATGATTTTCTGTTATCGTTGTTTTGAATCCCTGCAAGAGATTAATGTTAGCTGAATTCTTGTAATATTCAAAGTTTTTAAAAAATTCGAATGATTTCAATTTGCTAAAAAACTTGCCTTGTGCACTTTCCAGGGTCTGCTCGTCGATGGTTTTCAGGTTTGCCAGCTGGATCTCCGTGTGCCGTGCCCACAACACCTTGCCGCTCGCATCCATGGACACCGCCGGTTCCTCTCGCCCCAATTTGATCACTACCGAGCCCTCATCATAGCCAATACCAACGGTGTTGGAGCCACGCTGGGCGGTGATGAACCATACCCGCTCCAGGCCGTAGTTCAACGTTGTTTCAAGCCTATATGAATTATAAGATTTAATTTATTCATTCATATTTTGTTTTGCAAAAAAAAATTTTTGATGTCTTTTTCAAGTTTATTTTTTTTAGAAAAAATCCTCATAAGCATCATACTATTTTGAAAAAAAAAATTCGGCTTCATACGATCCGATTCTCAACATGTTCTTGCATTCAGCACGTGAACAGCAGTATTTCGGGTTGTATAATCATTAGCCAAATAAAATCAGAAAATAAGAGTGGGATAGAACCTGCTCCTATTTATGGCAAAACATTGGGAATCACCATTCGGACATGTATGCTTTCCGAAAATTGATTACTTATTAGTCATTGTGGATATCTTTCTTTTTCTAGTCTAAAAAACATCAAAAAGGTGTTGTTTTTTCCTATCGGGTCCAAAGAATTTTACTTAAAATCACAATGTTTACAGGATTTTGTTAAATTTTTCAAATAAGTTGATAGTTGAGAATTTTGATTTCTTTCAAACAATCCCGGAATTCATTTCCTGAATTGATTTTTTTTTATTTTAAATAATAAAATGAATTTATTTTGAGACTTTTCTGACCTATTTGTGTTGGCGTGCCATATGCGCACGGTGGAGTCCTCGGAGCCGGTGATGATGATAGGCAGTTCGGGGTGGAAACAGACCGCGGACACGTTGTGGGTGTGCCCGTCCAGGGTGGCCACACAAGTTTTGTTTTGATAATCCCAGATTTTGATCAGCCGATCGTCCGCTCCGGAGATCAGGTACGGCTTCTCACCTCCGTGGTAATAGTCCACGCAATTTACCTAAAATCATTTTTCTCAACTTTATTAATAGGTGCAAATATTTTTTAGAGTCCTCTTAAAAGTGCTTTAAAAGGTTAACTTCTGAACTCGATGACCGTTTGGAATCAAATTAGCAAGGATGTAAATATTATGGATGAAAATTACTGTGGGAAATTGGTTTAATGGCAGGGGTCGCAAGTCTGCTTATTTCTAAGAAAAGTGCTTATTTTGAGGGGTACCCTGCTTATAAAAATAAAAACTGCTTATTTCTAAGCAAATGCTTATTTTTGACCGATTGACTAATTTTTCAAAAAATGTCCTTATAATTCCATAAAAATTATTAAATTTCTTAAGAAAATAAGTATTAATTTTTCAAAATTTTCTCCGGCGGTCCCTTTCGGGGCCGCCGGCACCCCTCAATAAACTGAAATTTCCTATCTTAAGCTAAAAATTGACCAATTTCTTAAGAAATAGGTCTCAAATTCTCAAAATTTTCTCCGGGTATCCCATTGAGTGAATTTTCTCCAAAAATATCTTAAAAATTGGTCATTTTTTCCAGAAAAGGTCTAAATATTAAAAATTTCTCCGGCGCCGAAAATGATCAATTTTCTCAAGAAAGTGGCCGAAACTTCTCAAAATTTTCCCTATCGGGACCGCCGCCCTCCTCCCGTAAAATAATAATAATTTTTCAAAAAAGCGGAAATAAAAATAAAGTCCGCGAATAGACATCTTTGCTTTTTGTAACAGGAATTCATTCATATTTGCATCATTTTACCATAAAATTTCTTGTTTTTATTATTCAGAAAGATATTTGTAGTGAATTTTTAAATTATGCTTATTTTCGCGAAATCGCCCTAGCGAAATGCTTATTTTTAGGGTCATGACTGCTTATTTCAGGAAAAAAAACTTGCGACCCCTGTTTAATGGTTGGGTAAAAATATAAATTTGATTAGAAAAATAAATAAAAAAAATTGATGTAAAATAAAAGAAATTGGGTGCCTGGACTGAAAAAAAGTCCGAGTTCCAAAAGTTACCGCTTAAATTTGCAATTTTTGATAATCTTGTTGAAAATGTACCCCTTTCTCGTGTCCTTCCAGAGTGAAATTGGGCTGGGGACTCCCGAATTGCCACACTTTGATTGTTTTGTCCAACGATGCGGTAGCGAACGTGTTGTTGTCCTTCGGGTTGATCACCACTTGCATCACATAGTGGGTATGACCTGAAAAAAAATTTAGTAAAAATTTGCGAAAACAAATTTTCTAACCTTCGAATGTCTGTTTCAACTTCCATTTGTCCTCCCAGTCCCACAGCTTGATCAGCATGTCATCGGACGAGGTCAACAGGAAGGGTTGGGTCGGGTGAACCGCGATGGAGCGCAAATAGTCCGAATGTGCTTCCTGTTTAGAAAATGGGATAAAACTAGTCAAAAACCCTTACAATAAAGTTCTAAAAAATAATAACTTTTGCTGAAATTAGTTTTAAGGGATTTTTGAAGATGAAATTTGATCAAATTTGGAGGTTTTCCGGCAAAATACTATTTTAGGGTAGATGAGATTAAAACAAAAAATTGAAAAAAAAATTTTATTTCCCAAAAGTTTTCTTTAGATTGAATCGGTAAATAGATATTCGAATTGAATCGAATTTATAAAAGCAAAAGGATTTTTTTATAGGACTTTTTAAAAATCTCAAGAATAGTAATAAACCATTTGATGGACGCGCTCGAGGGTGTTGTAATTGAAAATGCGCAGTTGCATATCATCGGAGCCGGTTGCAATCCAATTTTTGCGCACAATGAATCGGCTGGCTCGGACCGGCAGCTCACATACCTAATTGTAAATGAGGAAAAGTTAAGGACTTTTGATAAATTAAGGATTTTTGAATCCTGATTTCAATTTTTGGAATATTTTGATTAGAGATCGACCACGTACCGTTGTACGTTCACGACCTTCATGAAGTACGTTGCAAGTTAAACTGGTTTTTTTAACGAAACGTGCTAATTTACGTACCAGTTTTTGCACTTGTTTTTGGTACGTGAGTACGTTACACGTATACTCCTGCCAATTGGTACCTGACACTGATACGTGCTCTTTTTGCACGGTTTTCACGTACTAACTTTTTGCACCCAAAATATGGCGATTTTTATGGGAAAATGAAAAATCCTAAACTAGAATGGTGAAATTTTTCGCTAAAAATCAATATTGTAAAGTTCAAGGAAGTACCCGATATTTTGAAATTTCAAAAAATTCATAAACCTTGGGTTTCCAAATTCACGTTTCAAAAATTCAAAGGGGTTTCAAAATTTTTTGTAAAAATTCAAAGGGTTTTCAAAAATTTTTGCAGAATATTTTTTCTATTCACAAGATTAATTTACAAAAAAATAATAGCCCAGAAATTATTAAAAAATTTCATAGATCTGGGATTTTTTTGAATTTTCGAGTATTTTTTACATCTAGAGATGTTTTGTCCTTGGGGACATTTTGTAGCTTCACAGGGGACCTTTTGTATGCAAGCCATCATTTTCTATAAAATTCGATTTTTTTCATTACTTTATTGAAAATTTAAATTGAAAAACTCATTTATTAAATGTATTTTTCATTTTTCACAATTATTTGTTCAAATTTTTCCTTAATCTGTATTAGCACTGGTAACGTGTAAAATGGCGCATAGCACTTGTAAAAGCCGAACACGTTTCAAACACGGACCAGTCTTTGCACTTGTTTTTGGTACGTGAGTACGTTACACGTGTACCCACTGCCTACTGGTACGTGGCACTTGTACGTGATTTTTCAAAATGTCGATCTCTAATTTTGATGGCTCAGAGAGAAGATTAGACCGTGGATCATAGGAGGGGAGCTTGGAATTCACCGTTGAATTCCGCTCTTTGTCCCTCCGATCTCCTTGGCTCAAATTTATAATCATTGCCATCAATTCAGGAGGAAATTTTTTTAGAGATTGGTGATTTCATTTTAAATGATAAAGAAAATCCGATAACTTTTGTTTTTTTAATAGGTTTTTCCCGATAACTTTAGGTTTTTGCTTCATTTTTATGATTTTTATTAATTTTTAATAACTTTAGGGTTTTTCCCGATAACTTTAGGTTTGTCCTTAATTTTTTTTTTGGTTTTATAAGCAAACCTCGAATGATTTGATCAACTGCTGTGTGTCATAATTCCAAATGTGGACGTAGCCGTTGTAGAGCGAGATGAGCATCCATGGCTCGTTTGGGTGCAAGTCCACTGATTTCACCCGATCTGAGCGAGCCAGCAGTTTCCGCTTTGCATCTAGCCGCAGAGGCATTTTAGACAGGGCTTATTTTATAATTGACTCTGAAAATAAAAAGGTTTAATTGCAGTTTATGCGTCCTTAAATATTTTAGGCGTCCTTTAAAAAACTTTAGGCGTCCTTAATAAAGCTTTTTTGTTTTTTATGTATCTGTGCAATCAGGGGCGTTAGGTTACCAGGAAGAAACTAAAATTTTTATCCGATCACTTTCCATTTCCATTAATATCCGGATTAGATTTGCAGGACCGCGGATATCCTGAATAAATTTGCTCAGGTCTTTTTGAGTAAAAAGCTAATTTTTTACCCAGTAAAAGCAATCTAGAGCAAATCCCAAGTGAAGGTTTTCTCAACATCCGGATTAAATTCCGCAAATATCGATTCCAGCATCAATGTCATTCATTGAAAAGGTTTAGGTTTTTCCTCATATAGGTTGCTTTGGTGTTGTTATGTTAACTCGCTGGATCCAACCACAAAAATTCAGTCCATAGATGGAACTTTTATTGTGGCGGGTTAAGCACCAGTTTCTCTCGCGAAACTGACGTGGCTGGCCATCTCTGTCTTCTCTTCCTTTCTCCCCCAATCGCTATTTCGCTCATTCTCTTCTCTGTTTGCTAGAGCTCTTAAGAAATGATCATACGTGAAAATTTAAAAAGCATGGCGAACACGGTGAGGGTCGATTGAGTCCCCACGATTGAGTCCTCACGATTGAGTCCCCACGATTGAGTCCCTACACGATTGAGTCCCCACGACTGAGTCCTCACGATTGAGTCCCCATTGTTATAGGGTCGTTAGAGTCCCCATTCCCCATTTCTTCCGCATCACTTCTATTCACCTTCCGCTTCACTTCCCCATCCTTCCGCATCACTTCTATTCACCTTCCGCATCCATCCGCATCACTTCTATTCACCTTCCGCATCCATCCGCATCACTTCCCAGACCCTTCCGCTCACCTTCNGCGGATGGATGCGGAAGGTGAATAGAAGTGATGCGGATGGATGCGGAAGGTGAATAGAAGTGATGCGGATGGATGCGGAAGGTGAATAGAAGTGATGCGGAAGGATGGGGAAGTGAAGCGGAAGGATGTGGAGTGATGCGGAAGAAATGGGGAATGGGGACTCTAACGACCCTATAACAATGGGGACTCAATCGTGGGGACTCAATCGTGGGGACTCAATCGTGGGGACTCAATCGACCGAGTCCGTGGCGAACAAACCCCATCAAGGATACAATTAAAATTAAATTTCCATAGCCCACAGATTTTTTAGCCTGAAGGTTTACAGGAATTTAGCGAAAATTTTTGAAATTGCCCTGAAAATTTGCTTTTGTGAAAATTTTACGGGAACATATGAAACCATTCAATTCAGGCTAAAAACAAAAATTTTATGCGAATAAAATGCAAAAAAATTGAGCTGGAGCTAATGAATTGACCAGCAGCTTTACTGTAGTAAATCCAAATTCCATTCAATTCAAACAAAGTTTATTTTTTACAGAAATTGAACGGTGAATCAACTTGAGAATCAGGTGTTATGTTTATGTATAATTTAAATCGTATAATGCCCTCCTCGTTCAAATGTGTTGGCCTGCCCACTCCTCCAGGCAGTTGAAACAAGCTTAAAGGGAGCAAAAAAGTTTAGGATTTTTGCGAAAAGTTAAGGTTTTTTGTGTTTACCATTTGCATGTTGCGCGCTGGCGCCCACCTCCTCTTTCAGCCACTCTGTGAACAGTTCCTTGTCCTTTTTGAGTATCAGAAATTGACCGAACAGTACGTAGGCCTTGTCGAATCCCTGAAAATATTCAAAAAATTTAGGTTTTTTGTGCAAAATAGGATGAAGTTTAGGTTTTCGTTTCATAATCCCTGAAAATGTATAAAAAGTTTAGGTTTTTTGTGCATCCATGAATAGGAAGGTTTAGGTTTTTTGCTAATTTGTTCAGCAATTGACCTTTTCCTCCAGCTTTTTGCCGTAAACAGGCCCGATCCCGGCAACCGTAGTGACCTCCTTCTCCCCCATGGGTTCGGCCACAAAATCCCTGTGCTTGAGTGACGTTGACATTTGAAGTGCGAAATCAATCGATTAAAAAATGTTGAAAATTTAATTGGCAAGTGCAGATCTGTGGAAAATTTAATAATTTTTATGTTGTGAAGAAAAATTACATTGCAAATTCAAAAAATTGCAAATTCAGTTCTATACGGAATTTTTTCGGCGTCTAAAAATCGACGCTGATGAGAAGAATAAAAAATTTGGAACAAAAAATATGAAATTCAAATGCTTTTTTAGCACTGAAACCTATATCATTGGAAACAGAGAAAGAGAACAGCTAGGGTGTCCAAAAAAAGTCATAAAAAATTGCCAAAAAGTCGACTTAAAAAGTCACAAAAAATCCTCAAAAAGTCACCAAAATTGCTCAAAAATGCCAAAAAAGTCACGAAAAGTGAATGAAAAAAATGAATAAAATTGTAAAAAAAAGTGAAAAAAAGGTAAAAATTTCTCTGCAAATGTATTTTTATTGTTTTTAGAAGCAATTTCAATCCATAAAACAAATTAAAAATCAAAAAATAAAAGTTAAGAAAAAAATCAGATTTAGCAAAAATTTTTTGTAATTTCCATTAAAAAATTGACGATTTTTAAATTTTGACACCAAAATTCTTTGAAATTTTTTGTAGTTTTCCCAAAAAATTTCGATTTTGAGCTATAAATTTCAAAAAAATAAGACAAAAAAATTAATTTTTTGCTCCAAAAAGTCAAAAAAGTCGTGAAAAAGTGCGTTTTTCAGGTTTTTTCACATAAAAATCCCAAAAGGATCAAAAAAGTCAAAAAAAGTCATATAAAAAAGCATGTTAGAGACGTCGGGTCAAGTTAAAAATGCGTTTTAGATGGGTTTTAGGCCATTTCAGGCCAGCAGAAAAAAAGTCATTTGACTTAAATTGGACACCCTAGAGAACACTGCGAGAACACATTTTCTTCTGCGTTTTAGATTGGATTTATTTTCCTCAATTGAGAACCTGAAAAATCTTTGATCTGTAGTTCCATTCACAAGAAAAAACTGATTTTTATGGTTAATAACCAAAAAGCTTCGTGTTTCGCAATGATATAGCGCGTGCCAACCTATTCCTTTGGGTCAAATGGATAAGTAATATGAATGATGAATGAGTCACCCAAATTCCAAAGTCAGATGTGATTTCGAAACAAAATATTTGGCGCTACCAAATTTCGTCCCACCAGCCAAAAATCCAAGTTTCGTCCCGAAAGCCAAAAAACCAAATTTCTTCCCAAAAGCAAAAAAGCCAAATTTCGTCCCAACATTTTTTTCGTTAAGAATATATTAATATTTTTCTTGGTTCTATGCTTTTATGGCGCGAAATTTTTTTCCCTATCATTATTCCAGCGAAAGATTGAAGATCGCTTCAAAATCATTGGCAATCATTTCTCAGAGAACCTGGACCGGAACCCGGAGTTCGGGAAAAGTCCGGGGCCCCCTCCTCAAAAAAGGCCGGACCCGGTAAAAGTCTGGACCCGGCCCAAGCTCTATTGACGTTCATTTGCAAAGAAAAACATTTAGGAAAAAATAAATTTATAAATATTATTTTTTAAAAAATGTAATTTTGGTTTTTATAGAACAAAAATGCATATATTTATTGGTTGTAAAAATGCAAAAATATTTATTATCTTGGTTATGCTGTGAAAATGACAACAAATTTGGGAAGGAAATGGATAACAAAACTCGATGCCTATGATTCTCGCTCGTGCGTTATAACAAACAATTAAAAAAAGGAACTTTTAGGTTTATGAATGAAAGGATTTAAACTGGTGTAAGGAGATATTAAAGGATTTGGTTCGCATCAACGTGCCAGACCCAAGATCAATTTGTCAAAATTTTCGTACTTTTCGAGAAAAAAGATTTTCCTTACAAGAGATTATAGCCTAAAATTTCGAAGTAAAACTCAAAAAATCCTACGGAATTTAGCGAGCACCGAAAAAATTGAAGAAACTTTAGGGTTAATAAACCAGAACCTCTAAAAATTATTTTGAGAAAGGTTTACTTGAAAAGAATTAAAATCTAAAAAGTCAGAAAAAAAGTAAAAGCCTCAAAAAATTCGCGAAAATTTAGGCTAGCCTTCAAAAACCGATGACCTCGAGCCTGAACATTTGAACGTATCAAAAATAACAAAATAAAAAACACCATCTATTCATAAAAAACTGATCAGTGATCATCGATCACTTTCCCTTCCCCTCTTTCTGCTGATCATGATCAATGATGGTTGCCATTTCCGCCGTTCCTGATGATCACCCCATTGGGGATGTGCTTCTGCTTTCGGAACTCGACCAGCTTGGCCTCCAAATCCTTGGCAATCTTCAGCGGCCTCGGCCTCTCCCAAGGAAATTCCATGTGGCCAAAATGACCATTCTCCGCCGTTCGCGAGTAAATGGGACGCTTGAGGCCAAGCTCCCTGAATATCATTGAGATGTAGAATGAAATTTTTTGTTTTTTATCCATTTAAATTGAAAATTTTTAATAAATAAAATAGATCTATGAAATTAGAAATTTTAATTTATTTTTTGAAGGTCATACTTATTAGCGGTATGGCCTGAAAAATTTTCGGAGGGTCCGGTGATTTTTTTTTAATTTGGATCCTTTCCCAAGAAAATTGGTCATTTTTAATAATATTTTTGGATTTTCCTCTTCTCCCCGACTTCTTCAAAAAATTATATATTTAGCCATACTCAATGATGACTCCCGGACGCAGGTCGAAGTTGTCGTTGACAATCCGGAGCAATTCCAGCTCTGTCAGCGGACTAGTTCCATAGGAAATGACAGTGATCGAGAGGGGATTGGAGATGGCGATCGCGTAAGACACCTGCGAAAATTTAAATAATAAGATGATCAACCCTAATGATTTTTAGAAAATCGATTATGTGTTTTCGTAAATATTCTATTCGACCTAAAAAAATAAATTATGAATCAGATCGGAAAAAAGGATGGTGTAAATCCATTCTTAACCAGTACTAGAGGGCGGATATAACTTATTAGGCAAGTGTTAAACTTCGAAATCGGAAGATATTGGTCGGATCAGGCCCGGCGCCAGAAGCAGGGCCGGCGCCAGAAAAATTTTTTCTGGAGTTTGGGGGGGGCACAATCGAAAATTTTTGAAAATAAATGCATTTTTCTTCAGAAATTTTCAAAAAATTTCGTTCGTGCCCCCCTCCAAAAATTTTTTCTGGCGCCGACCCTGGTTCGGATCCAAGTGATTCATCAATGAAAAAGCGCTTCTTGATTTGAAAAAACCTAAATAAACTCATTGTGATTTTGGTTGCTAAGGTCCCAGTTTTCGGTCCTACTTAACTCTGAATCTGAATGACTAACTTTCGATTCGTTAATTTCTGTCTTAACCTATCAATTTTGAAAAATCCAAGAGTTACAGAAATCAATTCAAAAATCCAAAAAAAAAAGAATAACAAAAGGACCTGAACCAGACAGCGACGGCACACGCCCGCCTTCACCAGCGATTTGGCCACCCAACGAGCACCATAGGCCGCGGAACGGTCCACCTTGGACGGGTCCTTGCCGGAGAAAGCGCCGCCGCCATGGGCACCCCAACCGCCATAAGTGTCCACGATGATCTTGCGGCCGGTCAGCCCCGCGTCACTTTTGGGTCCGCCGATGTGGAAGGATCCTAAAAAATTTTCATTTCTTAATTAAATTAGGAAAAATATTTTTTGATATATATGAGTTCGTATAAAACAATTTTCCAAGAAAAAACATAGTTCTACCGCATGGGTTCAGGTAGTAAATGGTTTGGTCGTCGAGCAAATGTGCTGGAATCACTTGCTTGATCACTTTTTCCTTCAGATCCGCCCTGAGCACCTCCAAATCGCCTTCGAATTGCTAAAAAAATAAAATAAATATTATTCAACAAAAATTTTAATTTTGATGAAACCTTGTGCTGGGCGGACATCACCACTGTGTGCACGCGGATGGGGACACATGCTCCGCCGTTGAATTTGTATTCAACGGTGACCTGCAAGATTTTTTTTTGTAAATTTTCAAAAAACAAATTTAGGTTTTTTTGTAATTAAAAAAAATAATAAAAAAAATTAAGGACCTGTGACTTGGAGTCGGGCAGCGACCAGCCTAGGGTGCCATCTCGCCTCAGCTGATGCAGTTTGGCCAGCAACTTGTGCGCCAACATGAGGGACAATGGCATTGCTTCCTCCGTTTCATCGGTTGCATAGCCGAACATCAGACCCTAAAAATACCAAAATATTCAATTTAATGTTTTATAAATACAAATAAAAATATGTATAAAAGGAAAATTTTTTCCTGGTTTTTTAATTTATTTTTCTTCAAAAAATTATAAAATTGAAAAAAATCCCGAAGAACCCTAATTTTTAATTTTGCAAAAAATCAAAATTCTGGAAATTCAGACCTGGTCCCCGGCTCCAATGTCCTTCTCGTCTGCCTTGTTCATCCACACTCCGGCTGCAATTTCGGGTGCTTGCTGCTCAAGTTCGACCTGTACTCGGCATGTCTTATAGTCAAAACCTGAATTTTTTTTGATTTTTTGTAAATCCAAAAAACCTAAACTCCCTGACCTTTGTTCGGCTCGTCGTCAAACCCGATGTTCTTGACCACTCCGCGAACAAGCTTGTCATAATCCACCTTGGCTTTGCTGGTGATCTCGCCGCACAGCAGGATTAGGCCGGAATTTGTGACAGTTTCTAAAATTAAAATTTTTCCAAAAAAATTTTCTGAAATTTTACCGCATGCAACTTTCGCGCTTGGATCCTGGGCCAAATGGGCGTCCAGAACTAAATAAATTAATTTGTAAAATTAGAGATCGGATAAGAAAATTCTCGTTTTTTGAAAAAAAATTAAGTAAATTATCGAATTTTTTGAAAATTTTTCTTAAGAAAAATGGCCAATTTTCAACAATTTTTTCGAATTTCTGGAGCAGAATTACTGGAAGATTTTCAAAACCGGAATTAGTTGGCAAAAAAGTTCAGGTCTCTAAAGTCCTGAATGTTCACCTGAATCCGAGATGATGTCGCACATCTTGTCAGGGTGTCCTTCACTGACGGACTCGCTGGTGAAAAGAAAGGTCTGCTCAACTGCTTCTGAAAATGCAAAAAATAATAATTTTTAAAAATATTAAATTCACCTGCGGGAACATCGACATCCATCGGTGTTGGGGCCATTATGAAAATTTGGGTGAGTGGAGGTAATAAAAATAAATGCAAAATAAGTGCGAAGATGCGAATTTGTGAATTAAATTTACTGAAAAGTTAAGAAAAATATAGAATAAGCCAAGGATGCCGCAAGGAGTGGAGGAGCATGGACTGAAAGCCAAAAAAATCGGGGTTGGAAGAAGAAGAAGAATAAATAATTACCAATAGGGTCTAAGCCTCAAAAATTCGCTAGCTCCTAAATGGTGTGAAATTTATTCAAAAACATGTTCGAATCAAGTTAAAAAGTCAGTTCCACTTTATACTATAAAAATACTGGGTTAATTTTTTCAAGTATTTCAAATTGAAATTAGTTTAAAGACTATAAGGAAAAAACTATTCAGGTTTATCCGGGTCACACAACACAGCAATTCAGGGTTTTTTATTTTACTCTCTAACAAGAGAGCTACTTGTAAGAGCTACTAGTAAAACCTAACTGTAAGACTCCCACGCCCAAGTCAACGCCTTCGCCCGAATTTTTTTTTCTAGGTTACTAACTGTTATAACAGAGTTCTTTCGGAAAATTTTATCTCAAAAAAAAGAATAGGAAGTCCAACAAGAAAATTTTGGGGAAAATATTTGGAAAAATAAAAAAAATGGGGAAAATATTTTAAGGCCGAAATGGCCATTTTTGTATAAAAATTTCCCAATGTCCTGCTCCTGTTGTTGAATCATAGGACCATCATTCAAAATCGCGATAAAATCTGCTGACCAACTAAAAATGAGTGCTCAAAAAAAGTCAGATGAATTTGCTGTAACAAAAATCGAATTAGAGCGCTTCCCCGCTTTTTTATTTTTTTCCCTTTCTTTCATCGCAGATATTACACAAATATTAGCCGACTTTTTCGTTGTTGTAAACTGTGATGTGAGTGAAAGTTAAATTTAGCGGAAAATGGGAAACCCCTCAAAAAATTCTCATACACTCATCGCCATAAAGAATCTTTCAGAAAACAGTAGGATTCAAAAAAATCTATATCTTGAAGCGAAATTTTTTGTACATCTTGATTTGGACGTAGTGTCCCTATCCGTCGATAAAATGACAAAGGAACATAAAATCTTTAAATGCCAAATGAAAATAATTGCATAATTTCGCTTTAAAATATAGATTTTTTAAACGGGTTGAAAGATTCTTTATGGCAAAACCTGTAAATGTTCGAAATCATTGTAAATGGAAGGTAAAAAAAATCACAAGAAAATTTTGGAGAACCCCTTAAAAATCCCAGAGTTCGGGAAAAAGTTTTTCCTTTTCGTTGTAAAATTTGGAAATAAAAATTTCGCGGGAAAAAAATTGGGGTCCTTAAAAATTCCCACAAATTGTTGAAGGGATTTCTCAGCTTCATTAAAAATATTGAATTTCTTTAGATTAAACTAAAATCGGCGTAAAAATCCTGTAGAAATCAAAATTTATTTTCGGCGCTATAATTTTATGACGCGTAAATCCATGTTAAATTACGATAAAAATTGGGCACCGGGAGAAACACTTTGAATCCTCAATTTTACGAAGCGAATGCCTTATTATAAACTGCCGTAAGAAAAGCGAGTGAGCAGAGAAAAAGAAATCAGACAACAATATGTTTTAACACAACGTGCTTTCCCGTCATAAAATTGAGGAGCTAAAATAAAAATTGGAATTCTCTGGCTTTTCTACGCTGATTATATTGTTGTTTGTTTCTTTTT
>LDKF01000347.1:21356-37173 GCA_001026735.1 Rotylenchulus reniformis | reverse complement strand
TTCATAGACGCAGAAATTTCTCTCTTAACTTTTCTGTTCCTAGAAAAAAAAAGAAAAATTTTAGGCCTAAACTTCATGATTTCAAATTTCTTGCTTATATAGGTTGAACTCGGCGTGGTCATGGGCACCCAGGCTACCCAAATCAAGAAGGAATCCGCCCTGGACCACATCGGCGGTTATTGTATCGCATTGGACATGACCGACCGGGGCATGCAGGACAAACTCAAGGCCGCCGGACACCCGTGGTACTTGGCCAAGTCTTTCGACACCGCATGTCCCACCGGCGAATTTCTGCCAAAATCGGCCATTCCGGACCCGCACAATGTCGAGATCTATTGTCTTGGTAATTTATTCATCACTCTAATATTTCGCGATACGAATTTTTTGAAATGGAAAATTGAGGACAAATTTGCGGCAAAATCCAATGCCTGTTATGAATTTTTAACCCGTGAGGCTTATGCAATTTTTTTAAAGCGAATCTAACTTATAATTACATTTATTAACGAAGCCTATATGGAAATTTTTTTGGAAAATTCAAAGCCATTAAAAAAATTTAAATAGAACCCTAACCCTATGCCCACTAAAGCATATGGATGGTTAAACAGTTTTTGAAAATTAAAAAATTGAAATTTCGACTGATTTTAGATTTTAGTCCGCTATATTTTTAAATCCATAAATTTCGGCGCGCCTAGATTGGTTGTTATTTTTTATTCCCTTAAGTAAATGGAGAGCTTCGACAGAAGTCCAAGACCGACATCATGATGTTCAGGTGATCTCTACTTCGTGATCTTGTTTTTATCGATTGAATATCCTTGGTCCTTCAGCATTCCGACACTGATCGAGTACATCACGAGCCTTGTGACCCTGGCACCGGGCGATTTGATCCTCACCGGCACACCGGCGGGTGTTGGCCCATGCAAGAAGGGGGACAAGCTGGAGATTGGGATCACCGGCATCAGCAAGGCCCAATTCCAGATCATTTGATCGGCCTAAATGATCAGTTTTGGAAAATTGAAAATCTTGATAATTCCACTCTTTCATGTAATTTGAATGTAATTTTGCCTTATTTTATTCATTGTATCTCTCGCATCTCGCAATTCACAGCAAAATACTCAAAATCGGTGAATTAATAAATAAAAAATAATAATTAAATCGATCGGAATTTAATATATTTTTTAACCGTTCACAACATTTTTATTTTATATATTTTTAATCATATCATCGATAATTTTTCATTTATTATTTTTTGATAAATAAAATAAGAGAAAGATGAACGTTCGGCTGGCCACTTGTGACGATTTGCTGAAGGTCCAGGACTGCAATCTGCTGTGTTTGCCCGAAAATTATCAGGTTTTTTTCTTGCATTTTCCTCGTAACAACTTTTAAATTCGAATTTTTCAGCTCAAATACTACATGTACCATTGCGTGAGTGTATCTATTTTTAACTGCTATTGATAAATAATTTTTTATTAAGCTTTCATGGCCGGAGCTTTCTTTCATATCGGAGGATCCGAAGGTAAAAAAGATTTTTTATTTCCAACTTTCACAGTTTTTCGAACTAAAACGAGGCTTGATTTTTTGTTTTTTTTTATTTTTTTTCTAGGCTTGATTTTTTTAGGGTTTCTTCGTCCATTTCTGTTTTTTAGGAAATTTTTCTACGATTTTTTTTATGAAACCCAGATTTTTATCATATTTAAGCAAAAACGAAAGAAATCAATTACCATAATTAGAAATTATGATTATATAAAATTAACAATAATATTTCCTTTTTACTTATCAGTTATAAAAAAATTAAATTAATTTTTTAGGGAAACATTGTCGGTTATGTGCTTGCCAAAATGGAGGAGGATCCGGAGGAGGACCCTCATGGGCACATCACTTCGTTGGCCGTCAAGCGGACTTACCGGCGTCTGGGCCTTGCACAAAAACTAATGAACCAAACGGCGCGCGCAATGGTCGAAGTGTAAGGCACTTTTGGGGTTTTAATAATTAAATTTGAATGAAATTTTTCAAGTTTTTCTTTATTTTTTTTTATTGAAATTTTCATCATATTGCTTGGGCGCCAGAGCGAGATCAATTTGTAAAAATTTTTTGGTCGAGCGAAAGCTTTGAAACGAAAAGTACAGTTTGGATTATAACTCGGTTCAAACAAAACTTAGAGAAACAAACTTGGTGTCAAATGATAGCAGCAAAAATTAGCTATAGAATGAGCCTAAGGCCATCCGAATCAGCCCAGTCCAAAAAAAGTTATGGCCAAAATGATCACTCGTATCGGCCAATTTCCAAAAAATACCGGCACGAACGATTATTTTGGCCATAACTCTTTTTAGACTGAACCAATTCAGATGGGCTTAGGCTCATTTTGTAGCTAATTTATAATGCTATCTTTTAACACCAAATTCGTTTCTCTAGGTTTCGGTTGAACTAAGTTATAACCCAAACTGTACTTTTCGTTTCAAAGTTTTCGCTCGACCAAAAAATTTTTGCAAATTGATCTCGCTCTGGCGACCAAACAATAATTCATATTTTCCGCTCATGCTTTTTGTCCCAAAATAATTTAATGATTTTTTTACATTTTTTTTTTGTTCATTTTAAGGCTTATTAAAAGAGGAGCAGATTTTTTGAGCCATTTTAGAGGGCATTTTCATAATGAAAAACTTCAATTTTATGGTTGTATTTTTTAAAAAATTTTCAACAATTTTCAGTTATAATGCTCGCTTCGTGTCCCTGCATGTCCGTCAATCCAATCGGGCAGCGTTAAACCTGTACGCGAATATGCTGAAATTCGACATTTCCGATTTGGAGCCTAAGTACTACGCGGACGGCGAGGATGCCTACATGATGAGGCGATCATTGGTGGGTTGCAAAAATTCCCAAAAAATTGAGGAATTTTTAAAAAATAAATTAAAGTGGAATTGATTTACATAATATTTAATTACCAATTAACTTTTTGAAAAACCTCTGATCCATAGATAAGATAGTCCCCAATTTTAAGCTAGAAAAATCCAGATCTGGCTTGAACCATCTGATCTTTAGTTTTCTAACCCTATTTATTTTTTCTTTAAGGTCCAATTCGCGATTGACAACTCCATTGAGCCGGCTGATCGGAGCTCATTCTTCCGTCCGTAAGTTTTTATTTTTTTCCTTTGAACTACATAATATTCCTCGCTTTTTCTGTTGAAAGGTGATTTTTCTCTTTTTTAATTTTTTTTAAAAAATAATTTTCTTCTTTATTATTTTAAACTTTTTCCCATAAAAAAATTCCCTTCTAAGCGAGCGCAAAAGCGGCAAGAGAGCAAAGGCGGGCGCCGGTGCGAGTCCGACTGCGTCGACCGAAGAGCCGCAGCAGCAACAGTCGGAAACGCCAGACGGCGAGAAGGAGAAGAAATAGTAGTGCATGCGGGAGCCGATCATTTGGGCAGTGATCATTTGGGCAGTGATCACTTGGGCAGTGATCATTTGGGCAGTGATCACTTGGGCAGTGATCATTTGGGCAGTAAAAAAATTAAAAATGAAAAAATCAACAAAAAAGAGCAAAAAAATCAAAAAAAAACCCCATAGGTATGCGAATTTTCTAAAATTCCAAAGCTTGTTAAAAATTTTTTGAAAATCATATGTCTAAGAAAATTTCTAAAATCATAGGCCTAACTAACTTGTAANGATCATTTGGGCAGTGATCACTTGGGCAGTGATCATTTGGGCAGTGATCACTTGGGCAGTGATCATTTGGGCAGTAAAAAAATTAAAAATGAAAAAATCAACAAAAAAGAGCAAAAAAATCAAAAAAAAACCCCATAGGTATGCGAATTTTCTAAAATTCCAAAGCTTGTTAAAAATTTTTTGAAAATCATATGTCTAAGAAAATTTCTAAAATCATAGGCCTAACTAACTTGTAAGTGAAATTTTTCGGGAAACCCGAGACCTATGATTTTTTCCAAGACTTATATGGAAGTCTTATATTTTTTTAAACACATCTATGAAATTTTCTAAAAATTATTGCCTAAGAAAATTTTGAATCCCCATAAAAATTATATGAAAATCATAAGCCTGTGAAATTTTTCGAAAATCACGACCATGATTTTTTTGAAGACTTAAATCATTTGTTTTATTTAATTTTTTGGAAAAAATGAAAATTTCCTGAAATCGAAGACCTATGAAAATTTCCTGAAAATTCCATAGCACCTTTTCAAAAATCCCATAAGCCTAAAGTTTCAGAAATTTCAGAGGCCTGGAATTTCAAAAATTTTAGAGGCCCATAGTTTTAAAATGGTTTTCCAAAAATTCATTGCTTTGGAATTTTAAAAAAATTCGCAGGCCTAAGGTTTAAAAAAATTGTAGATATTCTGTGAAGACACTGCGGTTTGTCCATGAAGCAGCCGAAAATAATAAAATTTTGATTTTTGCTCTTTTTTGTTGATTTTTTCATTTTTAATTTTTTACTGCCCAAATGATCACTGCCCAAGTGATCACTGCCCAAATGATCACTGCCCAAATGATCACTGCCCAAATGATCACTGCCCAAATGTTCACTGCCCAAATGATAGGGTGCCGTGCATGCCAGGCAGTGTTACTGTGTTATATACATAATAAGAAACATTGTTTTTGTTTACTGTTTTTGTCTGATTTGTGAGATCGAGACCAATCTTGAGCATCGGTTGATTTTTGTGTACAAACTTTGGATATTTTGGGAAATTTTACCTATAAAATTCAGGATTTTTATTTATTTTTTTTCTATGCTCAAGATAGCAAAATTCCGATCTCTTATTATTTGGTAGAGTCATTAAAAATTAAACAATATTTTTCTCTTTCACGAGAATCAATTTTTCCCTTATTTTATTGTCCCATTTCCATGATTTTGGCCCATCGATTGCTTTTCTAGTTCCATACCTCCTATTATATAATAGGTCATAAGCAAAAATGATGATTAAAAATTTTTTGGGAATTTTTAAAATTCGCCAATTTTTTCGTCTATTTTGGTATTGTTTACACACAACTCTTTAGTTCTCGCAAAAAATCAGATCCAAAAATTCTGATAAGGCCTTCTTTGGCATACCAATCATCAACCCACATCAACAATTTTCATTGATTTGGAAGAGAAATAAAATTGATTTTTTCCTCAAATTCTCATTTATTTTGCTTAAAGCGCGATCGAATCGATTTTTTTGCATTTTAAAGCCACAAAAAATGTCGGAAAATCCGAAAGGTCGCCGACTGAGAAGACGCCTCGCAACCCAGAGCACCGGGAGCAGCAACGACGGGGACGAATTCGGAGCAGCAGGTCAGGGGGACCGAATACCGTAATTGATACCGTACTCCTTGAAAAAGCGATTTGAATATCATAACCCGTGAAAAGACCGATCATTGAACCCGCAAAAGATGAAATTGGATACCATAACCTTCAAGATGACAATTTGGATACCGTAATCCTTACAAAGATCCTGGATTTTTTTTTCCATACACTGCGATCAATTTTTAAGAAAAAAAATTTAAAAATTCTCCGGCAGCCCCTATCGGGACCACCTACACTCCCTAAAAAAATTATTTTTGTTAACCTGGACATGTGTACCACCTCCCCACCAAATTGAAATCCTGGATCCGCCCCTGATCCTTGATAGGACCAATTTGGTACCGTAACAGTAGCTTGGTTACCATACGGATTTTGGTTTTCCAGGCATGGCCTCCCTGGTGCAATCGGCGGCATACAACTCCGGTACAGAAGAAATAGATCTGAGACCATTGGGCACAAAAAATGGCAACGGCATAGCTGGCAGGGGTCCGAATTTATTTATTTTTTATTAAAATACCAAAAAATATATTTTCGAACTTTTCCATACAAAAAAATTTAAATTTTTTGGAATTTTTTCAGAGTCCGTTAAAAAGAAATTTAAAAATCGTTTTTCGATTAGAAATTTCGAAAATTCTAAAAAAAATTTAATCGTTCAAAAAATCCTAAGGTCTAATAGTCAGTTAGCTGAAATGCCCCAAAAATCATTTTTTCCCAGAAAATGGCACTTGCACAACATCGGATGAATTTGTCGAGTTGCCACCCCTGAGCGGCCGGGATCCGCACNCAAAATTTAGACCTTATACCAGGGGATTGGGTCTAATAATAATTTTTTTAATTTTTTCATCCTGAAAAATGAAAAATAAATAATTTTAAAATTTTTTCGAGCCTAACAAATTCGAAAAATTATTTTGAAAATCCCATGAAATTCAATTTTTCTCAGGTGTTATTCCCGTTCCTGATAGCCGGTCTGGGCATGGTCTTTGCGGGCCTGGTTTTCGACAAAGTCCAACATTGGGCCTTCTACCAGGTTTGGGTCCAAATTTTTCCCGAAAATTTTCGCGGTTTTCAGGAAGCTCCTCAAGCATTGATCTTGGTGCCAGCCCTGCTAGGCCTCAAGGGAAACCTGGTAGGCCGGGGAGATAATTTTGCTCTTACTCAGAATTTTTTTTTCCAAATTTTGAGCTAAAAATCTTTTTTCAACATTTTTTGGTTTTAAGATAATGTTTACTTTTATTATGCTTATATGATGTTTTTGTAAACTAATTAGTCATTACGATTTTTTAATTTTAAGATCCGTATTTTTCGCAATTTTTAAACAAATGATAAGTTTTTTTTAAAAATATTTTTTAAAATTTTCTATGATTTTTTTCATACCAGGCCCGATGCTTCCTTTCCATTTTTTAAAAATTTAATCCATTTTCAGGAGATGACTCTGGCCTCGCGGCTGTCCACCCAGTCCAACACCGGCAAGCTGGACACCCGGGAGCAGGTGTGGGCCGCCGTGGTGGCCAACATTGCGCTGATCGAGACCCAGGCCATCGTGGTTACGGTAGGGGATCAAAGATCAATCCTTGGTCAGAGACAACCCAATGCAAAATCAAAATTGAACCATTCGGGGGTTGTCATTCACTCTAACTCGACTTGGAACTATAAAATTTTTTTATAAAGATTTTATGAATTTTTAAGCCTATCTATTAAAAAATTATTTTGGCTTTTTTGGACCAAAATTTTAGCCCAAAAATGTAACAAAAATATGATGAAAATTTTTTAAAGTTTATTAATAAATTCTTTTAGGGGAAAAACTAATACATTTTAATTTTTTACTGCTTTCCACCAAGCTGAAAATTCGATATGGATTTTTTTAAATTGCAAAAAGTCTAAAAAATTCAATTAAATGTTTTTTGAAGCACCTGAACCAATTGAGCGATCCATCATTATTTTTTAAGCATATCCATGCAGTTGCTTCTTCATAATTAAAATATTTTATTTTTTCACCTTTCTGGCCTTATTTTATCAGTTTTTCCCGAAAATTTTGGAACATTTTTTTGCAGTTTCTGGCCACCGGAGCAGCAATGGCCCTGTCCTGGATCCCCCGGGGCCACCTGGACTGGTCCCATGCCATCCTTGTCGGTGCCGCGGCACTGACCACCGCCTCGCTGGCCTCTCTGGCACTGTCCGGTGCCATGATCTGCGTTGTCCTGGCAGCCAAGCGGTACCACATCAACCCCGACAACGTGGCCACACCCATCGCGGCGTCACTAGGTCCGAAAAGAAAATCCGGAATTTGTGCCTAATTTTTTGAAATTTTTTAAAGGAATTTATTAATTTTTTTTACGTTTTGGAGAAGTCGAAGATCCTATGCTTTTCGCCAAAATCTTTCCAATTACTCGATTTTTTAGAATTTTTTCCGCTTTTCATAGTTTTGCTAAGCAAAAATTCAGTATAAGCTTGAGATTGTTTTTCAAGCTTTGAAGAAGAAAAATAAAGAATTTTTGTAAATTTTCCAAGATTTTTATTAAAATTTATCAAAAAAATTCGCTGCCGCTAGCAGGGGTCGAACCTGCGACCTTGGGCTTATTAGACCCACGCTCTAACCGACTGAGCTATAACGGCTTATGGGTGGGTGGATCTTGTTTGTCCCTGTGAGTGGGAAATAATTGAACGGTCTTGGACGGTTGTTTATCTGGGAATAGTTTATATAACACATTTTACAAAAAAAAATAAATTTTCGAAGCCCCAAAAATATGATAAAATTCCAGAAAACTTAATTTTTATTTTAAGCAAAATTTTAAAGGAGTTTTCTTTAATGAAAATACCTATTTTCAAGTTTAAATATTTAAAAATCAATAAATTTCAGAAAAAATTTCCATTTTCGAAAGCGACCTTCCTGAACTCATTTATTTGTTCTTACAAAATAAATTAGAATTTGATGAAAATTTTAAAAATCTGGTAGAAAATTTTGGAGGAAAATATAACAGGAAAAAAATTATAAATAAATCTTTACAAATCATTATGAAATTTTTTTTAAACCAAAAAAACCCGAAAATTTACGCAAAAATTTTCAGGCGACCTGACCACCCTGGTGATCCTGTCCGTCTGCGGCAACATCTTCCTCAGCGCCCACCAGACTCGGCATTGGCTGAACATCTGCACCATTCTCGTGTTCACCGCCATGTTGCCGGCGTGTGCCATTGTTGCATGGCGCGATTCCAGCGCCCAACAGGTCCGGAAAAATCGGGAAACCAGGCCACCTAATAAAATCAGGCTAAATGAGAAGCGAGTACCTGGAAAAACCAGGTATCCTGAGAAAACCAAGCCCCTGAAGCCAGATCCCCAAGAAAAACAGGACCTGAGCGAGAAAAACCTGAAGACCGTAAGGAGCATGAAAAAACTAGGTCCCTGAAGACCTGTAAAAACCAGCCCTCCCCCCCCCGTGAAAACCAGACTCCTGAAAAAATTTCCCGGGATTAAAGCCGCTGGAAAATCCCTACCATAAGAGTTTCGATAAATTATATTATAAAAATTCAGGTTCTTCGGCACGGCTGGTCGCCCATCATATTTTCCATGTATATTTTCGTGATTTTTCTCGAAAATTTCTGACACCTGTAAATTTTCTTAGGATGATCAGCAGCAGCGGAGGGTTCGTGCTGGAAAGGGCCATTCGCAACTTCAAACAGATGGCCCTCTACCAACCCGTCATGAACGGTGTGTTTTTCCGCAAAATATTGAATACTTTTAATGTTTCTAGGTTTTAAAATTTTTTAAAAATTTTTTGCAGGCGTCGGCGGAAATTTGGCGGCCGTGGCTGCCTCTAAACTGTCCACCTTCTACCATCGGACCTCCGTGCTTGGCGCCCTTCCCCATGACTGGACCTTGGCCAGATTTACCTCCTTCCCAAGGGCATTCTTCTCCTCTGAGGAGGTACTGTAGAGTGGGGGATACAGTATCTAACTTTACCGAGTTTTTAACTGTTTTTTCTTGGAATATCAATATTTTTGAAATTAAAATTCATCATTCTCCTTTTAAAAATCCGATGTCAAATCAAAGTTAAATAAGCAAATTTGGATTATTCAAACCGCAGGGTTTCGTTTCGGAATCTTGATCTAAAAGCTGTTCTACCCGCCGTTTATACCACTTTACATTCAGACTAGTGATCGGCACGGGGCCGGACCCGGTCGGTGTTTTATCGGCGGGACCCCGAATCACCTCGATATCGGGGCCTGGCCCTGATTGATTTGGGAGTTGATTGTGTATTGTGTTTATTCGGGGTCGGGGTTTTTCAGGGTCCGGGTTACCGGGCCCTGCCCCGAATATTTTTTTGTTTTTAATTTTTATCGAATCTTACACATTTTTTATTTTATTTTTCCTATTTTTCTCGTCCACAGGACAGCCGTTCGGCCCGTGTGTTCCTGATGCTCTGCGTGCCTGGCCACATCATGTTCAACTGGGCCATCTCCCTGCTCCATTCCCACAGTGGGGACTACGTGGTCCAAGGCTCCCTGTTCACCACCCTCTACCTCACCGCCGCATTGGCTCAGGTCCCCCGAAAAATTAATTAAAATTTTTTTTTTGGAAATTATAAAATCTTTTTTAGGATTTACCCTTAAAAGCACTATTATTTTTCTTAGTACACTTGGAGTTTAAGGGGATTTTCAGGATTTTTTTTAATCAAAAACCCCTAGCCAATTATTTACATTTTTTGGAATTTCTTTAGGCCTTTCAGGAATTTTATGGAATTTTCAAAATTTCCAAAGATCATCTTTTCAGGTGACCATCCTGCTGTTTCTATGCCAGTTGCTGGTCCCGCTGATGTGGCAATGGCGACAAGTAAAAATTCGGATTTTTCAATCTTTTTCCCGAGATTTTCAGCATTTTTTAAAATTTAAATATTAATCTAATTTTTTAAATTCTAGTTAAGCCTAAAAAATGGAAATATTTACAGAAAAACTATTGATTATTGAGAATTTCCTAAATTTTTCTTAAAACAAACCAAACAATTCAGGCCAAAAAATCGGCCATAATTTTTGCCAATGGTCGTTAGTGGGCAAACTGACTTTGATATTTTATTGGCCCAGCACGCTTATATTTTTTAAATTCTGAATCATGTTTTCTTTTTAAATTAAATATCAAAATTTTAGAAATTTTCCCCGACAATTTTCATACTTTTTCAGAATCCGGACAATGCTGCAATTCCCTACCTTACGGCCATGGGCGACCTGCTCGGCACCTCCTTCCTGTACATGGCATTTTCGGTGTTGGCACTTTTGAAGCCGGAGGAGCTGATCAGTGCCAGCAGCACAACTACTCCTGCACCACCTATAGCAGCTTCAGGATAGTGATCAGATACATTAGGCCGGGGCCGATTTTTTCAAAAAAATTGGAAATTTTAGGTTATGTAACTTCAAGGGAAAAATCATGTATTTTTCATACAAAATTAAGGATTTTCCGTATAATTTTGAAGAATTTCTTTGGACAAAAATTTAGGGTTTCCATACAATTTAGACCAATAATAAACTTAGGGTTATACTTTCGGTTCGATTTTTATTAGGCTGACAAACTCATGAAAATTTTAATATTCTTCGAAATTTTTCAAAAAAGAAATTTTGTGTTTAGTTTCAAAAAATCCCGGATTTTCTTAAAATAAGTATTTTCTTTACATTTTCGGAAAAAATTTTGAACCCAAATTTCTGGATTTTTTGTTTTTAGAATAAAAAATAATTAAACCTTACAAATTAGAGATAAATTTTGGATTTTTTTAGGTATCAAAAACTTACGAAAATTCATTATTTTCTAATCGCTTTGTTATCATTAAATTAAACATTCTCCGATTCGTGCATTTCCATATTTATATACCCGATTACTGTACCCTTTACTTTGATCAGTTATACCCAAATGGGGTTACTATAATACATTCTTACAGTAATCAAAAATGGTTGTGTCCCCTTACTCTGTACAGTATCCCGATTGAATCAAGACTTAAATTTTTCCGAATTTCCAGGTTCTCTATAAGGTCTTGGTTCCCCAATCGGGTTACTGTACTTCTTTTACCGTATCATGTGAAATTTGATCCGTCCTAATCTTTATTTATGTACAAATCACTCTCTTCCTCCCAATTTTCGGGCACTTTTTTGGTCAGCTCCCAAAATGATAATTATTGTTGTTCAATATTGTTACATCCATACCAATTTCATATTTATTTATAAACAAAAAAAAAGTTCGCAAAAAATTGCGTCTAATTGACGCAAAAATGTGTTCAGAATGACGTATTTTCGCTGTTGATGATCTTTTTGTGGAATACAACACGGGCAATTCGACGCATTTTCTTGGTGTCCGCCACCGTGGGATAATCACTGAAAAATTTCATAAATTATATTTTGCTAAAATTCCTTAAAAAATTTGGAGTAAATTTTTTTGGACCTAATTTTTTGGATCCATGGGCCTGATTTTCTTTATATTAAAAGTGAAAAAATCATTTTAAATGCTTTTTTTGAAAAAATATTTATTTTTTAAAGGAAATTTTTTATCCGAGACCTTATGGAATTTTTCCATTTTTATATAATTATTTTTTGAAAATTTCCAACCTAACAAGCTCCCGTAAGGCCTGCTCCAATTGTTGTTGATCAACAGAGCTTCGATTGCTCCGAAATGTGTCGATGTAGGGGTTCAAGGTGCGGAAAAACAGCGCCTTCAGACCGTCGAACTGCAAAAAATTCAGCGAAATTTTCTTTTAAAAATTTCGAACCCACCTCTTCATGTTCTTGGGGTGTAATGTGTAACCATAGGGCGCAAATTGACGAGGCCATCAGCAATTTTCGCTGCTCCAAATTTTGCTAAAAATCCATCAAAAAATTTTGCAAAGTCATAAGTCGAAAATCGAAAAACTTCGAAATTTCCTTTTTTAACTCCTTTAAAATTCGAAACCCTAAACCCTCAACACCCTCTTATTTTTATCCATCGTCGCAAATCAAGTTGTATAAAATTTTCAGGCCTAAATTCTTCTTACTGAAAATTCTTACGTCATAATTAATGGTCAAAAATATTTTGAACATCAAAAAGCAGTCGAAAATTGACCAAAAGACGTTGAAAATTAAAAAATTCATTTTCTTAAAAGTTTCAGAAATTTTCTCAAGAATTTCCTGAAATTTTGGCCCAAATACAATCAATGGAAAATCACCTTTAGCGCGTCAAATTGCTCCTCATCCTCTTCCGGATCACTCCGGATTCGCATCACAATGTCATAGGCCTAAAAATTTTGCAAAAAAAATTTCTCAAAAATCCTAGGCCCAAACATCGGCACAGTCGGCGCGCAACTCTTCCACCACCTGGCTCCACATCTCCTGCACCGCCAGGTTGCCGCGCAACGTCGTGGTTGCATCGAGTTGCTGTTGGGGGAGGGGAGGAGGGGAGAGGGTTGAAATTTTTTTTATGAAATTTTCCAGAGGAAAGGATTTTTTCCTCGAATTTTCAGACAAGGATTAGGATAGGAGGTAAGAGTTGATCATCTTTTTTGAAGATTTCCTTGCCTCAATAATTCAAAATTTTTTGGCATGTTTTAAGTGGTTTCTTCGGGGTTCTCTAGAATCCGAGGATATTAAGGTAGGTTAGGCATTTTTTTCTTCAAAAATTTAGCAGAAATTTTTGTTTAATTTAATGATTTTTTGGGGATTGTCCTGCAATGATTCTTTCGAAATTTTCACGGAGTTTTGTGAATTTTACGTGTTTTACCTGGAGTTAGGTTTTTTTGGAATTTTTTTACCTCTCTAACTGCCGAGCTGACCCTTTCGTGGAAGTCGCGAGTGTGACGAATCTTAACAAAGCTTCTGATTTTTTATGATTTTTTTCGGATTTTCCCCGAAAATTCACCTTTTCCCGGCACACCTCCTCCAACAGGTCCATCTCCTCCTCCCTGATTCGTCCATCGGTGGCCAACAATAATTGGCAAAACGTGTCCAACTTTGGGAAAAACAATTTTTTTTGAAAATTTCTTAAAAAAAATTACCGCTTTGCCCAGTTGGCCCTTCCGGTGGTGTCGTCGAGCGGCCTTCAGCAAAAATTCACGCAGAAAATCGTCGTCTGAAAATTGGTGGGAAATTCGAAATTTTAGACCAAAACCGTTAAAATGCGATACGGTAATCCGACGAGAATTACGGTAAGCTGGGGGAAACCGGATGGGGTTATCCGTCATAAAACGAGTATTTTGGACCGAACTACGGTATTATGGTCAAATGTACGGTACGTGAGTAACTATCCAGTGGTTAGGACACCACGGATTCAACCTTCATCACCAGAAGTCTTATTTCAGCGATTACAGCAGTGACTACCGTAATCCAGGGCTATGGAATCAAGGACACTATGGTTTTGTCCCAGATTAGGGTACCCGGATCTTGGGGAATCACATGAGTACATCATCATCACGGTAACAGAATACGTTACTGGTATTACTGTAGTGGGTATGCAGAATTTGTACGCCTTGGAGCGGTCTACAGTAATTAGGAGTACTGTCCTCGGTTACAGTACACCCTGCTGCTACAGTAACCATGGCTTCTGTGCTATCCGCGAATTACCGTAATCATCGGGATCGAAAGGGTTACGGTTCCTCGGCATCCAACTAATAGGTATTACGGTATCTTACCCCGCTACAGAACAGGGCTCACAAATTACCATGTATACATGGCAAATGCCATGTTTTTGAAAATTTGCCATGTTTTTTTGCCATGTTTTTCAAGTTGCCATGTTTTAGCCATGTTTTTTGATTTCTGTTGATTTGAGAGTAAAGAGTAAAGGTTAAAAAATGACCAAATTTCATAACAAAAAAAAAGGGTTAAAAAATGACCAATTCATAACAAAAAAAAAAAATTCAATTTTTTTCTCCGGCGGCCCCTATCGGGGCCGCCAGCACCCTCTAAATTCTTGTTCGGAAGCAAAAAATGACCAATTTTCTTTAAGGGAAAACCTAAATTTCCCAAAAATTTCTCCGGCGGCCCCTTCGGAAAATGAATTCCTTTTAAAAAAAGGAGCTTTTCGTAATAGAAAAAAAGTATATAAAAATATGAACACAAGTAATAAATGTTATCATTGAAATTTTTGTTGTTTAAAAAAGTTGCCATGTAAATGCCATGTTTTTTGGAAAATTTTGCCATGTAAAAGCCATGTTTTTCAGGCAGTTTGCCATGTTTTTCGAGAAGTGAGTTGTGAGCCCTGCTACAGAACCATGGCTACTGTGGTATGGTATACTGTAATGTACCCGTTCCCAGTTACGGTACCTTCGTGGAGCTGTTCCTGTTGCTGTCGTTGTTGCTGTTCTCGGTGTAAAATAGAGTGAATTTGGGCCTCATAGCCCTGCAGATAATCCACACAATTCTGCAAAAGCAACCAAGAATTCGCGGTTTTCAAAAAAAAAATTTCCAGAAAATCAACCCTAAGCTTTTCGGCCAAAATGGCACTGCGCAGACGGCACTCCTCGGTCTGCGCCTGCAACTTTAGATCCGGCAACAAGTTGTGGTTGTGCGCAACTTGGTGCAACCACTGCTTGGCACAATGCTCCAGACGGCGCTAAATTTTTTGTTTTTGAAATTTTTTTTATGATTTAAGCACAAGGGTTAGCTTTGGAGGGCCTAGGCCCAAAAATTCTAAATATTCACCATCATTCATAAAGCCTAAGGCCAAATTCATAAAGGGCCCAAAAAATTCATTGAAAAATTTCTTATATCATAAATTAAAGTCCAAAAAACTTTAAAAAACAGGCTGTTCCTCACTTCTGATCAGAATTTATGAATGATGGTGAATATTTTTTTGTGAAAACCGCGTTATCAATAGTTCTGGTTTTTGGAGGATTAGGTGGCCGAAAAATCTAAAAATTCCCTGAAAAATGTCTGTTATAAAAAAGAAAAAATTCGATAACCGATCTATGGCTTAGGCTGATTTTTCATGGGGTTCACATCCATTGCAAATGTTTTCAATTCCACCCAAAAAATTTATAGAAAATTCGAAAAAAATAGTTTTTAGGCAGCAAAAAAACGCAGAAATTTTTGGAGAATTTTCCGAAATTTTCTCGGACCCTATGATCGGTGTCCAGCTGCCCAAGCTGGTTCCTCAGGGCCGTGCCAAGGCTGTCCATCTCCCGGTGCATGGCCTCCAATTGTTCGGCCCAAGTTGCACAAGTTGCCGAGCAACCGCCACAACCACAGGCAGGAAGTTGCGTGCAACTTGGTTCCTCCACCTCCATAGGGCCCAACAGAAGCTGTGAAAAACGGGGAAAATCCAAAAAATTATGAGATGAATTTCCGAAGGATGGTCTGGGTAAAATTTCAAATTTTTCATTTTTTGCGAAAAATTCGGAAACAGCCTTAATGAAACTTCCGAAGAATTGAAGGATTTTCTAGGGATGTAAATCAAAATTTTAGAGATTTAAAATGGAAACATTTTAAAAATTTTCTTTGAATGGAACATCTTAACAGGCTAATAAGTTGATTTTCGATTTTTTGCGGAAACACTATGAAAATCGAAGCAAAGATTTTTGTAGAATTTTTT
>LDKF01000347.1:1384-17231 GCA_001026735.1 Rotylenchulus reniformis | reverse complement strand
GAGATAGATAAAGCCTATGAGATAGAGAAAGAATGAGTGGGAGAGAGAAAGAGAGAGAGAGAGAGAGAGATAATGCCTAGTGCAAAATAGAGAGATAAAAGGTAAAGCCACCAAAACTTGTATCAAAATCGATTAAATTTTTAATAATATTGTCAACAAAATAATTTATCTTTTTAATCTTAATAAGAAAATGTCATCTGATCGGATATTTCCCTCTGATCATATTCAGCTACCATCATCATCCAAATGCCCTTTTTGGGTTGGAGAGATGAGAGAGAGAGAAAGCTTATTGGAGAGAGAGAGAGAGAGAGGGGGGGAGAGAAAGCGAGATACAAGCTTAATGGGTGGAGAGAGATAAAGCCTAATAGATAGAAAGAAAGAAAGCGAGATAAGCTTAATGGAATGAGAGAGATAAAAACTTGAGAGAAAGAGAGAGAGTGAGAGAGAGAGAGAGATAAGCATAATAAAGTGAGAGAGATAAAGCCTGTCGATGAGTGAAGAATTAAACCCAATTTTGACTGATGTAATGGATGGATTTTGCGAATGCCAAATGCCATGTTTGCCTTACATTTTTAGCCAATTTTCATACATACATCTGTGGCGGAAGTACCAAAATTGTACAAGGAAATGTTGTTTTGGATTTGGAAGACATTTAAAGGAGGGCACTTTTGCCATGGAAAGTGCCATTCATTTTAAACTTGACAAGATTTTCAGCCAAATATAGAAAAAAATTTCCTCTAAATCATGATCATAATTTTCCGTGGATTTTTTTTCAAAAATTTAACGAAAACCAATGTTCCGGTACTCTGAAAATTCGCTCGAAAAATTCGGAAAATTAAAAAAATATGAATTTGGGAATTTTCGGCAAAATCCAAGCGATCACCCATAAAAATTTCATAGAACTTTAAACCCCATAACCCCAAGAAAATTAGGAATTTATAATTTTTGCCAGATTATGGGTCTAGCTAAGATGGTTGCAAAATTTCTGAAGAATCCACATTTTTAGTCAAAAAATTTTTTTTCGCATAGTCATGGCCAACAAATTGGAGCTGTACATGACCATGCTGATGGTGACGTTCATTTTGATGGTGGTGGTCTAGGGAACGGAACTGAAGAACAACAACGCTTCCGCCTCCGAATCTGACGAGGACAACGCAAGCGGAAACGGAAGCGGAAGTGATGAGGAGGCGGCGGAAAGTGCGAAAAAGGATGTCGAAGTTGAAGGTGAACTTGGGGCGGTGTCAGAGTCAAAACTCCAAATGCGATCCGGGTCTTCCCCGTCCCCGGCCGGGTCATCCCCGAAACCGGAGATGCTCTAACCTCTCATTCCCGACTTCAAAAATCCCCAGTGCGCCACCCCATACCCCATATCTAACTGCCAAGGCCGGCGCCAGAAAAAAAAATTTTCGGGGGAGGGGGGAGGGGTCGCCGACGAGCAAAAAAAACGAATTTCGGCGGCCCGAAGGACCATCGGAGAAAATTTCGCGTTTTTCCGATCATTTTCTTATGAAAACCGGTCAAATTTTTGCGATTTATGAAGAAATTCATTATGAGGACCCTTATGAAGATTTATTCAACTTGATGTTTCGGGGGAAGGGGGCGGGCTCTAGCCCACACAGCACCTCCTGGCGCCGGCCTTGCTAATTGCCAGAAGAGTTTCTAAAAATGTTCGTGCTTTTTTGGCAAATTTTCAAATATGCCAATATTTTTTTCTTTAACCCTATTTGAATTAGTGTCGGATGAAAGCTCGAAGTGGATTGTAATGGAAATTTTAAAAATTTTCCAACCCAAATTGTTAGCCACAGATGGCAAGGGTACGGAGGGTAGAGCAGGGTAAAAAACTAGGCTTGGTTTTCAAAAAAAAATTTAGCTTTGGCACCCTCTGAGGCGCAAAAGGATGTGGTGCCAGCAGAAATGTATGACATTACCGAAAATGGGCTCAAGGTGTACTCGTACATCAGCTACGGGGTAAAAAAAATTCGTAGAAAATCACAAAAAATCAGTATTTTTCTAGAAGAAAAATTTGCTAGATTTTTCTCAAATTCCTGGCAACATCTAGGTTTTTTGTAGATTTTTCTTCACCGAAATTTCCTAAATTTTTTTTTTGTTTTTCACAAATTTTTTAATCAATTTCTCCAAATTTTCAACCAAAAATTTTTTCATCGAATTAATCATCAATTTCCAAAAAATTTTAGCGAATTTTCACCAACATTAGACAGACATTTATTAGCAGTTTAATTAAGCAGTTAACAGTTAGTAAATTCAAGAGAAAATAAAGGATGGAATTCGCATTTTGAATTTGCGCGCAATACAGTAGACTTTTTCGGTTTTGAAACGAAAAGCATTTCGCGGTTTTTTGAACATTTATAATGAATGGACAAACCGTTTAAATTGGGCACAGGGCACGGTAGGGGACGTTAGAGTGTTGAAGCTACAAAAAGCATTATAACTCAGCTCAAACGCAACATAAAGAAACGAGTTTGGTGTCAATAGATAGCACTAAATGTCTGCTACAAATGTGCAAAAGAGATCATCCGGATTGGCCAAGTAGAAAAAAGTTATGGCCAGATCTTTGGTCAAAATCACGATTGCGCGTCTTAACTTGGCCATAACTTTTTTCTACTTGGCCAATCCGGATGATCTCTTTTGCACATTTGTAGCAGACATTTAGTGCTATCTATTGACATTAAATTCGTTTCTTTATGTTACGTTTGAGCTGAGTTATAATGCTTTTTGTAGATTCAACCAGGGGTGCACACGGCTACGAATTTTCATAGCCGTAGCCGGCTATAGCCGTGGGGTTCATAGCCGTAGCCGTTTGTAGCCGCGTCAATTTTGACCCATAGCCGCCCGCGGCTAGCCGCGGCTATAGCCGTATTTTTAAGCCAAAAATTTTTCAATGAAAAAATTCTGAAAATATTTGGGTTTTTTTAATTCTTCATAATTCAATAAATTTCTAACTAATTATGTTTAAAAAATCAATAAAAATTTAAATTGACAATTATTTAACAGGGGCAAAACGAACCCAATATTTCAAAGGAGGCGTGAAGAAAATTTTCGAATAATTAAAATCTCAACAATGTTTTTTTTTGAAAAATTAATGAGTTTTTCTTAAGAAATTTGATCATTTTTGATTGAAAATTATAAAAAAAATGCTAATGGTCCCAAAAATTATGTCCTTTTCTTAATAGGCAGAAATCACTTAGAGGGGGGGGGGGGGGGGNGGGGGGGGGACTGAATTTTTTTCTGGTGAAGGGGGATTTCCAGGTGCCGCCAAAATTTCAGGATTTTAGGCCCTTTTGCTTAAGAAAATTAGTTTGATTAGTCAATTTTATAACTAAATTTTATTTATACAAAGGGGGCCGGCAGCAACAATAAGGACCGCCGACACGGAAAATGAAAATTCGGTCTCTTTTCTCAAGGAATTAAATCAATATTTTCAGATTTTTTATTCGTTTCCACCGATTTTTTCTTCTTTCCTTCCCCTGATTCCATGAAATTTTTATTTTTTTTGTAAAAAATAAAAAAGATAAAATCGTTGATTTTCTCATCAAAGCAACCAAAAAATCACTTTTTCCTTTTTCTGTAAAAATTTTTTATACAAATTTATTTTTCTTGCACAAAATAGTCTTTTGAATTTGAATAATGGATACCTGTAAAATTTTTTAATAATTTGAACCTTTTCTTAAAAAATTAAAAAATTCTTCTGTGGAAAAATTTCAATTAGTTATTTCGGAATTTTTTTGTGAAATCAATCAAGAAATATATATAGGCGGCTATCACGGCTAGCCGCGGCTTTGGCGTCCATAGCCGTTAGCCGCCCGTAGCCGCGGCTTAGCCGTAGCCGTGTGCACCCCTGGATGGTTATACGACATTTGCGGCTATCGCTATAACTAGGTTCAAATCAACCCTAGGAAAATGGATTTGATATCAAAAAATAGAGCAAAAAATTAGCTACAAAATAAGCCTAAGCACACCAGAATTGGTCCACAGTGAAAAAGGTTATGGCCAAATTAATGATTTTGGCCAAATTTACAGTATTTTGGCCATAACTTTTTTTCACACTGTGGACCAATTTGGGTAGTCTTAGGCTAATTTTGTAGCTAATTTTTTGCTCGATTTTTTGACATCAAACTCATTTCCTTAGGTTTAGTCTTTAGTTTGAACCGAGTTATAATGAATGGGCCGCAAGTGTCGGCACACCCCCCTGGATTCAACACTCTAACGCAGGGATGATATATGTTCTTATTTATAAGAGTTGTTCTTATTTTGGACCCTTGCCTTATTCTGTCCTTTTTTTGGATTTTTGGAAGAATTTATTCAAAAAATCAGCGATTTTGTTAAGGAAAAAGGTCTAATTTTCAAAATTTTCTCCGGCGGCCCCTATCGGGGCCAGGGCTGGGCGAAATTTCGAGTTTCGTGTTTCGAGTACTCGAAATTTCGAGCTTTTTTTGTTTCGAATTTCGAGTTTCGTGTTTCGAGATTTTACTCGAAATTTCGAGTAAAATGCACCACTAAGAATGAGGTTTTTGACCGGGAAAATGCACCCTTAAGAATGGGGTTTGATTTAAATTTTTTTATCGACACGATTCTCCTGCACTATTTTTCTAACGATCTGTCATCTACACTATTTCGTTTTTTCCATGTTTAGCACGGAAGTGGAATATGCCGCAATGCAAAAATATACTAAATATCCCCAAGGACTATACATCTCCAAAAGTGAAGAATTTCCAATTTCCATATCTCCAATAGAATTTCCGGACTCGAAAATCTTTATATATACATAGGCCTTGAAGAATTTCCATAAGTCTGAAATTCTCAGGCATCAAAGTGTTCTTTTAAAATTTAGCATGCTTCGTTGTTGTAAAAATTGCAAAAAAAAGAAAAGGGTCCCCGTAAATTTTTTAAAAATATTTCGAAAATTTTTTCCACAACAAAAACTTAATCAATTTCCTTAAGAAAATTTGATAAAAGTTCAAAATTTTCGCCGGCAGCATCTATCGAGGCCATCGGGACTACCTCCTCTAATTCCTCGCTGAATTATTTTTGGCTACGCAATTAATACAGGACACAGGATTTTGAAAATTAAAGAACAGAATCCAATCATATAAAATAGGATAATATCATGATTGATAATCATCACTCCAACATGCCATTTGGCCCCTGATTTGTGGGCGGAAGTATGTGTGTGTGTGTGTGTGTAAGTATGATGATGTACATACTTTGCGCAGTGTCTTATTATCATTCTAGACAAACATTGGCTGCGGATATCATCACGTTACTGGGTAAATATCCCTCCCCGGTGCCACTTCATATGGTTGGCCGACATTTTGGGACCCAAAACTTAAAATATTTTAATTAACAATCATGTCATACGGTATATTATTATTATTATTATTTTAGTTAAAGCCATTAATTTTATGGCGGTAACGCGTAAAAACCCGACATATAACAACTTCAATAATTATGGGGATGTGTGGGGTCAGAATGGCGCCAGTGCGATAACAAACTGGCCATTACTTTTTTTTCTGAAAGGGCAGATTTTTGAGATCTTGACATGAACAGAGAGCCCTGAATGCCTGCTACAAAAATGCAAAAACGACCATCCGATTTGGCCAAGTGGTTAAAAAGTTATGGCCACATCTTTGGCCAAAATCACGATTTTATGGCTTAACTTGGCCATAACTTTTTTCAACTTGGCCAATCCGGATGGCGTCTTTTGCTTTCATTATAACTCGGTTCAAACTAAATCTATAGAAATGAGTTTGATATCAAAAAATAGAGCAATAAATCAGCTACAAAATGTGCCGAAACGACCATCCGAAAAAATGTGCCAAAACGACCATCCGATTTGGCCAACTAGAAAAAAAAGTTATGGCCAAGTTAAGCCATAAAATGGTGGTTTTGGCCAAGGATCTGGCCATAACTTTTTTCCAAATAAATTTTTTTTATTTAAAAAAATGGGCAAAAAATCATTGCACTATTTTGGGGACTGAATTATCGCGGTGCCCAATTATTGTATCAAACTAGAATACAGTATTTCTTGTATTAGGACCCCGGGGTCTTATTCAATCCCTTTTCATGGGGTGTGTCTATTACAGGGACACGGCCCGTCAATCCCAGCGAGCGATGGGCGCTCTATTGTCTCTCTGGCATTTTAGCTCAATTGGTTGTATAATAGATTTACAAGGGGAAAGAGCCCGAGTTCGAATCCGCCACGCGCCAAATAATTTTTGAATTATTAATGAACAAATTTTTGAGTTTTCTAGTCCCGAAAAATTTTCCATTAAATTCTTTACTTTTTTAGATTCCGCGCTTCACTCGGGGGTTTTCGAGGATGCTTAACAAGATGGCAGATTCAGTTTTTCCTTTTTTGAACATTTTTAGACCGAAAAGTTCATTTTTGCTGAAATTCTAAAAGTATCTTCACAAAATTTTATCAAAAAATACATTTTTGGATTAGCTTTGCTATTTTATCATAAAAATAAGGTCTTTTTCTTTCCATTTAATGTATTAAACACAAAAAGTTGGTGGAGATTCATCAAAAATTTTGACGATTAGTGCAAATCCAAAAAAAACCATAGTGGGATTAATCGCACGTAGATCCAAAAAGAAAATAGTATAGAATATAATATATAATATGGAATATGTTCAATATAATGTCTTATATTTTTTGCATTCATTATGAACAAGCATTTATTCACCGAATGAAAAATAATCCTGAAAAAGTATCCATTTATCGATAAAAAAATAAACCGTGGGATAAAATGTCATTTTTGATTTTGGCATTAAGTCTATGCCCATGCTGACGGGCCGTGAGGGAGGGTATTGATTGCAGGGAGGGGACTTAATAAACAGTAAATACGGTTATAATGGGTGCAATGATGGCCATGCAGATGATAGGACATATAAAACCGTAAAAATGTCCCTTGTGTAGGCATTATAAAAGAATAATTTGTTCAAATTTTATGCTGATTTTCGTTGTGTAATATTTTTCGAATTTTCGGCCAATGAGTAGCACGATTAGTCAATTAAATTTTGTATAATATTGTTGGTCTAATGGTCTATANCCCCCCCCCCCCCATTTTCACCTGCCACCAACTGCTAAAGTACACTGGTCCCGGAAAAATTTAATGAAAAGCTATTGACGAAAATTAGTCAAAATTTTAACCTGAACAGCTTATAATGTTAGGCCATTCGAAGGCCTTGAATAGTAATGTAAGAAAATCTTTAAAATTTATTGGCCTCTGAAATCTTTTGATTCTTTGAAGAGATATTGAGCATTTTTTGAAGATACAAATTGTTTTTCGGTGCTAATCCGTTAAAAAAAAGAACCTAAAAAACCGCCAAGTGGGTCAATCTGGCCTTAAACTTTTTTCAAAGCTTGTTAGGTCAAAAATATAAAAAGCAAAGTTGTGCAGAACTCTATGCTCTATCATTTGGTATTTTTTGGCCAAAGAGTTCGAAATTTGTTCGAAAATATCGAAAAATAGGTTTTTTTTTTAGGAAAATAAAGATGCCAGCAGCAGAAGATAGATCATAAAATTCTGCACAATGGCTTTTAATGCCTTCGGCCTAGCAAGCTTAGGGAAAAAGTTTTCGGCCAAATTGGCCTATTTGGCACTTTACGTCCCAGCACCGAGGATATTTGCCAGCAATGTGATGATACCCACAACCAAAGCCAGTGTTTGTCACTAATGATAATGATGGTATCGCAAAGTACATACCTACATATCATACATTTGCATAACATGCTCCTTCCGGCCACCAAATCAGGGGGGAACAAATGGCATGTTAGAGCAATGATTATCATGTCATACGGTATCTTATTATTTTGGTTAAGACCATTAATTTTAAGGCGGAAGTGCGTGGTGAAAAGCCAGCAGGACAATTCCATAATAAGACAACCAATAATTATGGGAGGTGGGTGGGGATAAGCATGGTGCCGTCAGCGAAAATAAACTGGCCATAACTTTTTTTCTGAAAGTGCTGATTTTTGAGTTCTTAGCATGAACAGATAGCCCTATCTGCTATAAAAATGCAAAAACCACCATCCGAATTGGCCAAGTGGATAAAGAAGTTATGGCCAGATCTTTGGCCAAAACCACGATTTTATGGCTTAACTTGGCCATAACTTTTTCTCACTTGGCGAAATCGCATGATGGTTTTTGCATTTTTGTAGCAGGCGTTCAGGGCTATCTATTCATGCCAAGATCTCAAAAATCTGCGCCTTCAGAAAAAAAGTTATGGCCACTTTATTATGGCTGGCGCCATAATGTCCCAGTCCCTAATTATGGAGCATAAATCCCCTAAATTATTCCAATGAAAATTAATGGCAATGAAGTCATATTAGGGAAGGACGAGACTAAGTGGCACTTTGTATGGTAAAACATCAAATTGGTGCCTTAATCGTGTGCTAAAGGCGTGTTAAGTAGAGTTCAACAAACAGTACAATGGGGTGCTATGTCGTTACAAAAAAGTGCCAAACCCCAATACCTTCCCTAAAAACTTTTTTAAGGACTTGTTAGGCCAAAACTTCCAGCGACGAAGTTGTGCAGAATTTTATGCTCTATCTTCTAGTATTTTTAATTTTTTGAAATTCGAATAAAAAGTTCTCATAATTTTTTTTTGAAACTGCGCGGGTATATCTCTTGCCTTTCATTGATTTTTATAGTAGCGCTGAGCGGCCCTGCTGTCGCCGCTATTTGTGCCGCCGCTGCTGTTGCTGCTGTGATTCTCTTTTTTAGCAGGATGCCGGTTGGTTGGGGAAGAATTTTCCCGCAACTCGAAATTCGCATACCTAATTTGAGAAATGGGAATCAGATGTAAAATAATTTTTTTTATAATTTCGTGACCCCTAACCTTATCCACATGAACCAGTTGGGGGTTTAGATCAAGATCCTCGTTTTTGACGTATTTCCTTGACAAAACCCCAGAAAAAAATCAAACCCGAAACCGACAAAAAACAAAAGGTTCCAGGTAAACCGAAACCCGGATCCGAATATAGATTTTTTACGAAATGTAGATCGAGTTTTTTGGTTGTGATCCTTTATAATCTACTGCTGCTGATTGGACACGCAAATTTGTATCAAGGAAGATGATGTGGTGGTGGCACAGTGGCATGGACGCCAGAGCATCACGTACAACTTCGAAGTGAACCTGGGCAGCCCGTTCATCACGCCGGACCAACTCGCCGAACTCATTCGCCGTGAGGCGCCCACAGATGCGGCCGAGGACATTCTGAGGAAACAGCGGAGGAAACGGGTAAATGGGAATGCAAGAAGGGGGGGGGGGGGAAGACGGTTAAGAGGGCGAGAAAGTCGGGAGAATGACGGGTAGAGGAGCGGAGAGAGGGTCGGGAGAAGACTTTTAGGGAAGTAGAATAGAGAACATGACGGTTAGAGACCAGCCACAGTGGGAACCAAGACGGTTAAAAATAAAAATAAATGTAGCAGAGGAAGACGGTTTATAACTTTAAATGCTCAACCAGCTCCAAATTTTGCAAATCCTTAAAATTCTTCCAGTTTTGTACCGAATGCGGTCTGCCTTTGGTCAAGTTGTGGCAATCATGTCGAATTGCGGTCCCGTGGAAAATATAAAAAAATAAAACAACCGATTTTTGAGCTGAAAATTTGCACCCTAGGGTTTTTTGGGGTGCTGAATACGAATCTGAGCTCAGATTTTGTCCATTATGAATCAAATCTATGATTTTTGGTCAAGTGTTGATTTTTCAAAAATTTGGTTTTGTAAATATGATCAAAAACTCAATGATTAGGGGTCGAGAGGGTAGGGAAACCTTGCAAGAATTTTAGATGAGGGGTACAAAAAGGCTCAAGGGGTTGGCTGGTAAATTTTCAGGATTTTTTTGCAAAAAATTTCTAGGCGGTAGGTGGAAGAACAGGAATCAATGGGTTAAGAAAATTTCAGCAATTTTTTAAAAATTTGTCAACAATTTAACTTAATGTGGATTCACACTTCACATAGACAGAATTTTTTGATGGATGTGCTTTGGGGCCAAACAAGAAATTTTGGTCCGAAGATTAAATAGGATGAAATTTTCAAAAAAAATTTGGGAAATTTTTTTTACGAATTTTCAGTGTGAGGAAATTGAATGTGCCGAGGAGTACCAGTGCCAGGTGTGCATTTCCATCTCCAAACTCGGCGCCATGCCCTACGCCCAATCCATCGGTGAAATTTTACGATTTTTAAAAAAAATTTTCGAATTTTCTTAGGCCGTCCCCTGTGCGTGAATTCCAGCTTGCCCGCCTCCGATGTGGACACCACCAGCACCGTGGTGCCCAACGGACCCGGGGTGAGCAATAAAAATGTCCCAAAATTTGGTTAAAAATATTCCAAAATCTTGGCAGTAAATTCGTAACTAAAAATCTTGATAAGAAGTCACACAGGATCTTGGCAATTAAGTGCCCTCCAAAATCTTGGCAACTATAAGTGTCCTCCAAAAATCACAGACGAAGTCCAAAATGTTGTCGAAAATGCCAAAAACGGAAGAACATGACAAAAAATCTTGGTATGAATGTCCAAATCGTGCCATGAAATCTTCCAAATGGTGCAAAAAAAATTCCCAAATCTTAGAAGCTTGGTAAGGCCTGGCTAAAATCTTGATGAAATTCCCTGGCTTAAAATCCAAAAACATCAATTGGTAACAATGGGCACTTTAGGTACCAAGATTTTTAGGGCCATTCCTTTTCATCACCACCACATAATTCTTGCCAAGATTTTTGCGGGCATCTTAGCAAGATTATTAAGCAAGTTTTTCTTGGTAGCTAGATCCCCAAGAGTAAATTTTTTTCAATATTTTCCCCAGGAAAATAGGCCTAATTTCCTAAAAAAAATTCAGTGCGACAAAATCGATCCCTGTGGCCAAGTCCAGTACTGCGTGACCTACATGGGTCTGGCCAAGCTGGGCTGGTCCCTGTGGTCTCAGGTCCTAAAAATTTTCACATTTTCCTTAAAATTTTCGAATTTTTCAGTTTTTCTGGCCCTTCTGCCAGAAGATGTGAAGTGGCCCTGTGGAAAGGAAGAAATGTTGGTGCTCTTGTCAAGATCCGACAGACATTTCTTACCAAGATGGGATTTCTCTTATCAACCTAATCAGATTTTCTTGATAATATGGACATTTTTACACCCTTTCCCTCCTTTTTTTCTTACCAAGATGGATCTTTGCTGCACCCTGTTTCTTAGCAACCTCATATTTTTCTTGACAAGATTGGCATTTTTTTCTCCCAATTTTTTTACTCATTTTTTTCTTGCATGATACCGTAATTTCACAACTGTACAATATAATAAAGGCTTGATAAGGGAAGTTTTCGCTCCAAAAAAATAAACGGTTTTTGCTGCTCAATCCAATCCACCAGTTTCCTCAAACCTAGTGGTGAATATTTTATGGAAATTTTGGCAAAATATTTTTTGGGAAAAACAACTATTAATTTCCGCGGATTTTTTCTGAAATTCAACCAAAAATTTCAACCTGTGTTTTATGATTACTAGGTACCGAGGTTCGAAGTTTCGATACCGGTCTGGGAACAATTTTTTGCCAAAATCGATGTCCCATTTTTTGTTATCAAAATGCACAAATCTGCACCAAAATATCAAAAAAAAATTAATAGGAAACCAAAAGGATCTGCATTTTTTCGCACTGCCTTCAATTTTGCCAGGTTTTTAGTAAAAATTTTCACAGGTCTACGATGCTTCAAAAATATTTATACTTCGGATTTCGGATTTTTGCAATAAATTGAAACGTATTCGGCACTTATGGTTTACGTAGAAAATTTTGAACAAAATATTATTTAAAAAATTGGGTTTTATGAGGATATTAAAAACAATTTTTTTATCAATACAATTTGGGATTTTCCGTATAAATTTTTCAAAAAAATAAATATTTATAAAAAATGAGAAAATTGGGATTTATTTAAACATTGAAAATCAAGTCTATTGGAGTTGGCCACCGGAAACTGGGATCAAATCGATGAATTTTTTGGGATTTTCGTTAATCATCCCTTCCCTTGGCCCCTCATTATTCAATTAATTTGGCCATGTGAATTTCCAGCAAATTGATCGATTTATGGCATAGTTTTTTACCGGATCTATGTAATAATTATTTGGCCACCAAAAATTGTTAACATGTTCAAATTATGGCGAGCATGGATGGCATCACCACTATTTATACGCCCATATTGATGGCATTTCATGGGCATTAAAATTTTAAAAAATGATGCCGAAGATGAAGCTGTACATGGCCATGGGGATGGTAGTGTTGCTGGTACTGCTCCATGGAGCTGAATCAGGATCCATTTCGGATGATGATAGTGGTGATGATGTGACGGCCACGGATGCGAAGCATGAAGGTATATCTTACACCGGGTAAACGGTGTACCCCGACAAAAGGAATACTTTATCCTGGGAAAAGGATGTACTCGAAAAGGTATACCTTACCCTGGGCAAAGGGTGTACCCTGAAAAAAGGCATACCTTACCCTTGGTAAATATTCTATTCCTAAAGGTGTACCCTACCCTGAGTAAGGTATGTACTCCAAAAGGTATAACTTACCCTGGGTTGTGGGAGCACACTATACGTATCATTACCCTGCGTAAAGGGTGTGTTTCATCCAGTAGAATGTAGACTCTACCCTGTGTTTGGGGTGTACTATAGTAAGCCGCATTTCCACCTTTATGTTCCCCGAGTAGATAGATTGAAGGTACAACGGTATATTGTAGTCTGGCAAAAGGTATAGTGGATAAATAGTATACAACTCTATGCTTTATCCGGACAAAAGGCATACTTTCTGAATACAACAACGAATATACCCAATCTGGATAGATGGTACAAGGATACATTTTACCGGACGGAGGTGAATGGACTACTCCGATGTAAGATACAAGGTATATCCACTTTAAAGCGCCGGAACCTGCCAAAAGGTTGACGCGGAAGCGGTCCGGCGACACCAGCGGCGGCGGATGGCCTCTCCTGCGTGCGCTCACCCTTGGGCTCGCGCTGTCCCCGACGACACTTCCGGGGGTGGCCGGTGCCGCGCACCACCACCTCCGGCACCGCATCGGCATCGATCAGCAACAGCAGGTGCCCCGCACGTGGGCCCCCGCGCCCGCGAAAACCGCTTCCCCGACGGTTCCGGATCACACGATCAGCGGACCCCCGTTTCCGGCACCGTCGCCGGAGATGTGGCCCCAGGCACCGGCCGGAGTGCCATCGCCGCCGGCGGCGGAACCCGAGGAGGAAGATGCGGACCGTGCAAACGGTATGAAACCCAGGAGTCTGTACGGTATGAAACCCAAGCCTTGTGTAGGTCAACCTAAGGTCTAAGTAAGATAATTGGATGAAAAGAGGAGCCACTGACTTCACTCCTCCAGCGTCAAAGAAAATGAACAACAGCATCGATCTCAACAACCTCATCACCACAGCAACAACACAAATGAACAAAGGCAACAACGCACTGGAAGATCTGAGTAAGGACCCCGGTACTTCCCCCGCACTTTTAGCTCTGCTCAAACAACAACAACAACTCATGAACATCATGGTCAGCATGATCGGTGCTCTTCTCCAACAACAACAACAATCGCCACAGCAACTCCAACAGCAAATGCTCGCCGCTGTCGAAGAGAAGGAGCGTGCCCGATCTCTGGTGTTGGTGGGTCTGCCCGAGCAACCGGCAACGATGGCGCCGTTCNTATCAATTAATCCGCTAAATGACATATGATTTTTCTCAGATACTGGTTTAGGGGATATGATATGATATTTAATTACCCATAAAATAATTGGTTTAATTACCCAATTTGAGGCTAAAAAATAATCGATAATTGGATGAAAAGAGGAGCCACTGACTTCACTCCTCCAGCGTCAAAGAAAATGAACAACAGCATCGATCTCAACAACCTCATCACCACAGCAACAACACAAATGAACAAAGGCAACAACGCACTGGAAGATCTGAGTAAGGACCCCGGTACTTCCCCCGCACTTTTAGCTCTGCTCAAACAACAACAACAACTCATGAACATCATGGTCAGCATGATCGGTGCTCTTCTCCAACAACAACAACAATCGCCACAGCAACTCCAACAGCAAATGCTCGCCGCTGTCGAAGAGAAGGAGCGTGCCCGATCTCTGGTGTTGGTGGGTCTGCCCGAGCAACCGGCAACGATGGCGCCGTTCGAGCGAGCCCAAGCGGATCAGCAGCAAGTCAAAAATGTTATACACCAGTTGAGTGTGGAAACTGTGCCAGTGACCATTTACAGAATGGGGAGGACAGATTCGAACCCAACCAGACTAGGTCAAAGGCCCCGCCCGGTAAAGATCGTGCTCTCCACAACTTCTTTCCAGCACCAGGCACTCGGCGCTTGGAAGGCAAAGCGGGAGAACATTCGCACTGGCAGCCTGTCCCGTTTGATTCTGAGGCCGTCGCTTACTCGAGAGCAGTTGCAGAAGGAATACGAAGAGCGGAAGGCGCGCCGAACTCGCAACCAATTTGACCCGGCAAATGTTTTGGCGAATATCGCGGCGCAAATGAACAGCAACCAGAATTTTCAATGAACAGGTTTAATTGTGTTTTAAATAGGACTGAATCTCATAGACACGAGATAAGAAAACCTAAATTTTCCGTTAAACCTAAACCTAAATTTAGGCAAAAAATAAATAATAAAAGCCCAGAAAATATAAATATCTCGTGTCTATATTTCAACTCCAGGAGTCTCATAAATAAACTAGATTATTTAAAATTCCTCCTTGAAACTTTTAAATTTTTCGTAATTGGTATAACTGAAACTTGGTTAAAACCTGAACATGGCGATTCTATGTTAATACACGGTACACATTATTCGGTCGTTCGATCCGACCGCAAAAATGATAAAAATAACCAAAAAGGTGGTGGCGTTTGCTTCATAATCCATAATAGTTTAACATATTCTTTAGTAAAAATTTCTAATTTTACTAAATCTCTATCTGATATTATCGCAATAGACTTATTTACGGAAAATCTGAGCAAAATCAGATTGATAAATGTCTCTAGACCCCCGAATAGTAATAAAATTGACAATACTATTTCATTAATAGATACACTTATAGAACTTTGTTCAGTCGATTTTCCCTTTGTCATTATGGGAGATTTCAATTTTCCTTCCATTGATTGGACCCAAATTTATAGTAATAAGATCAAAAATCAACATGACTCTCTTTTTCTAGAATTTATCAAATCAGCAAATCTTAGTCAACATGTTGACAAACCGACCAGAAATGAAAATATTCTGGACTTAATTCTTACTAACAATAACCATCTCATAAAATCTCTCTCTATCACTCCTCCACTAACTCTAACTTCAGATCATAATTCTATCGAATTTAAGCTTGATTTGGGAAATCATACTATTAAAAATGATACACCAAAAAGGAGAAACTTTTTTAAAGCCGATTTTACTGGTCTAAATAAATTCTTTAGTATGGTAAACTGGAACCTAATTTTTAGCTGTTGTAACAACATAAATGAGCTCTATAAAGTTTTTATTGATATAACTTCCCAAGGAATATGTCAATTCGTCCCATTTAATAACAGCAATCCTAAACCTAAGTTGCCCAATCACATCGAAAAACTTGCGAATTATCGAAAATATCTTTGGAGAGTAAAGGCCAATGTCCAAAAAATTTGCAGTATCTCAAAAAATTTTGATTTTCAACTAAAAAGATTTTACAGAAATAGGGAGAAGAAGCGCATTTTACAACAAAAGCAACGTTTTAAACATGTAGGATCAATTCTTAAGACAAAAAATAACAACATTCCGACCATTTTTAGCATGGAAGATGTGCCTATTATTGACGACAA
>LDKF01000346.1:65455-76090 GCA_001026735.1 Rotylenchulus reniformis | reverse complement strand
GACTGGGGGAGGGGGTCCAGGGTTGGGGAGAGGGTCCAGGGGGGAGGTGCGAAGTGGGGTAAAAAGGCAAATTTTTTAAAGAAAAGGGTCCAAATTCTCAAAAATTTCTCTGGCGGCCTCTATCGGGACTGCCGGCACCCTTTAATACAGTAAGAGTTCTCCATAAAGTAAGAGTTCCCCTATCGGGACCGCCGGACCCTACCCTCTTGCGAAGTAGGCTATTTGCAAAGAAAGGACAAAATTTGGGCTTTGGAGAAGACCACATTGCAAATGAAAAATGGCCAATTTATGAAAAAATTGCCTCAAAAGTGATTTTTTGACAAAAATAGACCACTTCGCAAAAAAATTTCGGCCGACCGACCCCCGACTCCCTCCCACTTCTTCAACCCTCGAGCCCGACCCACCCCTTGCCGAGGTATGATTTATTTGATGATTTTTAATCTTTCCCTGAAAATTTTTGGTTTGAATTTTAAAATAAAAAATGCATCAATTCTTTATTGTTTATTTAGTTTTTTAGCAAATCCATTTTATGCAATTTTTCTAACTCTTTTATGAGACCAACTTTATTATTTTTATTTAATTATTATGAATATCAATTTTTGATTATACAGAATCGGCAAGAGAAGAAGAGAAAAAAATCGTGAAAAATTAGAACAAATTGAGCAAATGTTGGCGATGTTGAAAAAAGAAAAAATGGAACGGACGGAGCAAATAGAGTACATTTTATTCAAATTTTTGCCTAAAAAATTGTTATTAAATCTAAAAAAAAGAAATCCGATTTCAAAACTTTGAATACATAATTTTATTTTGAACATTAGTGTACTATTTGTTAAAAATGATGTTGATGAAAAAAGTGACAATAAGGTCAAAATGTCTGGCCAAATTTTTTAGGTCAAGTTGGAAAATATAAAAAAGTACATACATATATAGAAAATATAAACAAGAAAATATAAAAAAGTACACTTTTTCAGAATTTTATGCTCTATGTCTCTTATTTTTAGTTTTTCGAAATTCGCCTAAAAAGTTAGAAATTTCATGAAAAACTCTATTTTATATATTTGAAGAATTACATACTTTTTGGGCGAATTTCGAAAAATTAAAAATTCCAACTTTGTCGCTGGAAGTTTTGGCCTAGCAAGTCTTTAAAAAAATTTGCTTTGCATGAATTCATTTTGACCCATTTCGAAGAAACGACCCAGCACGAAAAAAATACGGTACCGGTTTTGTTGTGGAGGTCCGGGCTGGGCCGTTCCGCCCCGGAACAGGACCGTGCCCAGCCCTGCTGGTGATCAAAATTATTTTTTATCCGAATTTTTTTAAAAAAATTCAAACAAAAAAGTTTGAGATTTAGAGAGAACTATGAAGCTGCCGAAAAGGGGAAATTTGAGGAGGCCAAGAGACTGAGTAACAATTTGGCGGACCATTTGAAGAAACCAGTCAGCAGAGGGTCCAGCTCCAACAACTCAAGTTATCCAAGTTCAGCGGGGTCCAGCTCCAAATCTAACAATGCTAACAAAAAGGAAGAACATCCGGAACAAAGAAGTAAAGGGCCAAATTCGAACAATGCTAGCATAAAGGAAGAAAACTCAATAGACCAAAGTAGTACAAGGTCAAACTCCAACAATGCTAGCAAAATGGAAGAAATGCTAAACCCGATTAATAAAGGGTCGAATAGTCAAAAATTAACAATTTCAACAAGAAAGGGGAAGAAGATGGTGACTTGGCTACAAGACAAGGCAGTTGAATCAAGATCACAGTTAGCTAACTAACAATTAGTAAGAAGTAAGTGGACATGGACATATTCTGAACTCACAATCGCAAGTCATTGTACTCTACTTGAAAAATCACTCGTATTTTTGTATTACCGTATTTCCTATATTAGAACCCCGGGGGATTTATTTTTCAACCCGCTCCAGAGGGGGGTATATTACAGGGGACTAATTGCAAGGGGGGACTTAATACAAGAAATACGGTATCCAGGCTTTCCTTGATGTATAAATTCCTGTTTTTATTGTCTGTTAAAATACATTGTATAAGTTGGTGGAATAATAAATAAATAGAAATCTTTTATTTCATACATTTAAATTAAAAAATAAATTATTATACCTAATCTATTAAAGCAGTAATTTTTCTGACATCCATTTAATTAATTATTTTTTTGGGAATCTAAACTCGAGTCATACGATTTTTAGATCCACTCGTTTCAAAGGTGCTGGTTCGTTACAAAAAAAGTGCCAAAACCCAATATGTTTCCCAAAAACTTTTTTGTTAGACCATTTAGACCAAAAGTATAAAAACCAAATTTGTGCCGAATTTTATGCTATCTGATGGTATTTTTAGTTTTTCGAATCGAAAAAAAACTAAAAATACCAGCAGATAGAACATATAATTCTGCACAACTTTGCTGTTTATATTTTTGGTCTAATAAGTCTAAGAAAAAAAAATTTTTGGAGAATATATTGGGTTTTGGCACTTTTTATGTAACGCCCATTATGGCATTTTTTGTAACGACATAGCACCGTTTCAAATGTAACCAAATGAAAAAAATTGTGACAAAAAATGAAGCAAAAATTACCTAACATAAAATGGGCACGATAAAGAAGTCATCTATTGCCTCAAATACCGTCAATGGGAAAATCCCAAAAAAATGCAACAAAATTCATAATTTTTCCAATTCGACCAATTAGAGTTAGTGATAATAGAATCATTTAAAATATCTATGTCTGACATCAAATTGTTTCATTGCACAAAAAATGCTTTTGGAATCCGAGCTTTGCAACAAATGGTGCCCAATGACCCATTCTGACATTTGGGGATTTTGTTAATCTCGACTCAAACGCAATTTAGAAAAAACAATTTTTGTTTTCGAAAAATAGAGCAAAAAATAAATTACAAACAAATTTTTGCTAATTTGAATTGGCCACAAACAAAGCTGTGGCCAAAATATAATATTGACCAAATTCACAGTATTTTGGTCATAACCTTTATTTGCAGTGGGCCAATTCGGATTGGTAAAAATTTATTTGTAATTTATTTTTTTGCTCAATTTTTTGATAGCAAAATTGTTTTTCAAAATTACATTTGTGCTGATGGGAAATAAAAAATTGTCCCCAAATGTCGGGATCCCCAAATGTCGCATCTGCATAAAATGTACCCCATACCATATACCCCATTTATCGGCGAGAATCTTTCACATNAATTGGCCACAAACAAAGCTGTGGCCAAAATATAATATTGACCAAATTCACAGTATTTTGGTCATAACCTTTATTTGCAGTGGGCCAATTCGGATTGGTAAAAATTTATTTGTAATTTATTTTTTTGCTCAATTTTTTGATAGCAAAATTGTTTTTCAAAATTACATTTGTGCTGATGGGAAATAAAAAATTGTCCCCAAATGTCGGGATCCCCAAATGTCGCATCTGCATAAAATGTACCCCATACCATATACCCCATTTATCGGCGAGAATCTTTCACATCCATCAAGGAAGGAAGGAAAGGACCTTCACCCGTGAACCATATATGCTGTTTAATTAGAGGTGGGCACCGTAGGGTGTTCCCCGTTTTCGGCATCACCAGAGCATCGACAGATCGGACGGTTCAGATAATCTTCATCCTCCTCATAGTAATAATAATGCCCCTCATCGAAAATGACCTCCGCGCAAAACAACGCCCACCAAACCCATGGACGGTGGGGTTGGACTTTGACCCCCTCCAAATTTGCTGGTGACCATTTACATATAAGGGCTCACACAGAAGAGGTTTTGCCATTCCCAGAATGCATTTTCTAGGGCTTTTGAGAGAAAAAATCGACCCAATTGTATAATATAGGTAGAAAAAACTACACAAGTACGGTGGGAATTTAAGTGCCATTTTTAAATCCGATTTTGAATTTTCAGTCAAACATCTGCTGAACAATCAAACGAGAACAAAACATTAATAACACTAGCTTGGGGCAGGGCTGGGCACGGGCCGGCCCGGAGGCGGGCAGGCCCGACCGGGCTTGGGCCGGGCCGGGCCTAGATGTCTCCGGGCCCGGGCCGGGCCTGATTTCGTCCGGGCCGGCCCGGACAGGCCCGGTAGGGGAAAATTTTCAGATATAACCCAAAATTATTGAAATTTTTAAGAAAAAAATTAATTTTTTTTAAATTTTAAAAAAGTTTAAATTTAATTTTAAATATAAAATTTATATTAATAAATTAATTTTAAAGTTCAAATTCAAAATAAAAAAAATGAAAAATTTTCTAACATATCTGACCTCATACTTAGGAGATGAATTTTTTATGTTTTTTTATAGAAAGTCAAGTATAATAAGCTTTTTTAATGGGAAGTTTTATTGGGAAAATTAGGTGAAATACATTACCTATCTATATTAGCACTTGAAAAATTTAAAAAATTTTAAAAATCTGTTAAAAAAATTCTGAAAAATTTTGGTGATTAAAGAAATATATTACTTATTTGGATTCATAATTCATGATTTTTATTGGTTTATTTGGATAAAAATTTGATTTTTAAAAATGTTGAAAAATTTTGACAAAATTTTTTTTGGAAAAATTTAAATTTTGGAAAAATTTAATTTTTGGAAAATTTTTCTTCCGGGCCTATCCGGGCCGGGCCTAGTAGTCGTACGGGCCGGGCCGGGCTTTTTTGTGGAGGTCCGGGCCGGGCCGGGCCGCCCTGGAGCAGGCCCGTGCCCAGCCCTGGCTTGGGGGGTATAAAACTATAAAACACGTTAAGATTTAAAAATTTATTCATCCGAACTTTTATTGATTCGGATAATGTTTTGACTAGGTTCTAATGAACAAAATGGTTAAACTTTCAGAATGTTTAGTAGACCCCAAGCTAATGTTTTAAATATTCTGTGTTTGTGTCAATATCTAAAAACTGGCCTATTTGCTAACGGCTGGAAATTCAGGATCGGTAACAACATAAACTTCGGATGATTTTTTTTTTTTAAATAATCGGTACAAACCCAATACAACCCGTATTTTTTAAAGCTCCTTTGATGAAGACATTGTTATTTTTTTTGAAAGATATTGAATCAGTAGGGCATCTAAAAAAGGCCCAAAAGGTTGCATTTTATTTGCCTTTTTGGTAATTTTGGGATTTTTTACCTTTTCCCCATTTATTGAAGAAAATTTGAAGATTTCAAATTTTTTTGAAAATCCATTACCCTTGTCATATTAACAAAAATTAGGCTCAATCGAACAATTTGTTTTTTCCGAATAACATTTCTCCATGGTTAAGATTTTTAATGCTAACTTTTTAAACCCCATAGATAATTCAATGCTGCTAGGGCTGGGAACTTTGGGCCTGCTGTTGCTTGCTGTTTATGGCGCCTTTGGCAATGAGGAGCAACAGAATTGTGCCAACGGATGGTCCTTCTACAACGGAGCTTGCTACACGGTGAGTTTCTACTTTATTAATTTTTTAAATAAAATATATTTAATTTTTAATTAAAAAAATGGAATTGAATTTAATATACCTATTTTTCAACTTTTTTCGATTTGATTTTCAAGAAATTTTCTAAAAATCAATGGGTAAAAATCCGAAATTAAAAAGTAAAATTCACAAAAATGGGATGAGTTCATTGTTCATTCCACGCCCAAATCATTAAATTTTTAGATTTAAAAAAGTAGTTTTAAATATTTTCCAGCTAACTGTCCAGGGGATAAAAAAATCATGCATATTTTCTATAGATATGGATGTGCTCTTTGTTATTTTAGCTTCTTAGAAGAATAAATAAAATGGTTGAAGAGATAGATAAATATGAAGTGAGAATAAGTTCAAATGTCATAAGAAATTTCAACTTTATCATTTTTTTTGAATTTTCACAGATTGTGCCTGGTGAAAAGTCCTCAACCCGTGAAGGTTTCAGCTGGATGAGTGGCGAACTGTACTGTGCCCAAATTGCCAGCCAAAATGGGCTCAACCAGGAGGGCCATCTGGCATCAATCCACAGCCAGGAACAGCAGAAATTCATTGATGGTAAGTGGGTATGGGAGGGATACTATACTCGTATTGAATTTATACCAGGGCTTCTAGATGGATGTACTTTTTTTAAAGATTTGTACTTTTTTGAGGGGTCCTAGTCTTTAAAATTTTAAAAATTCTTTTTTTAAAGATTTGTACTTTTTTCTGGCCATCTGTACTTTTTTGTACTTTCTTGGATTTTTGTAAATTTTATGCAAAAAATGACTATTTTTCTTAATAAAAAATACCAAATTTTCAAAATTTTCTCCGGCGACCCCTATCGGGCCGCCGGCATTCCACAAATGGATTTTCTTCAATAAAATATCTTTAAAATGATCAATTTTTTTAAGAAACTGGTCAAAATTCTCAAAATTTTCTCCGGCAGCACACCAAAATTTGGTTAGGTTTAAATTCATATTTAGTTTTTTATCTTTGCATTTAAAATAAATTTAGACTCGTTATTTAGCTTTGCTTCTTAAATGAATTCGATTAAGTTTGGTCTCATTATTTAATTTTATAGTTTGCTTTTAAACCAATTCGGTTATGTTAAACCTATTACTTATTATTTAGTTTGGCTTCCTAAACCAATTCGATTATGTTAAACTTATTATTTAGCTTTGCTTCATAAAACAATTCAAATAAGGTTTAAATTCTCGTTTAGGTTTAGACTCACTATTCTACCTATTTTACTTCTTAAATCAATCCGGTTAAGTTCAGTATCATTATTAGCTTTGATTCCTAAACCATTTTGATTAGTTTAAACTCATATTTAGCTTTGCTTCCTAATAGAGTAGCTCACGATCGATTTAAAACCAGTAATCCAGTTTTGATTAGGCCGGTTTTGGGACCCCTGGTTTTCAGTATAGGCTTTGGGGCCAAAAAGTCCGATTTTCAGTTTCGCTTCGGTTAACCGACAGTGAGCAACCCTATTCCTAAACAATTTTGCTTTACTTCTTAACCCATTTTGATTTATTAAACTTATTATTTAGCTTTGCTTCCTAAACCATTTTGATTAGTTTAAACTCATTAATTAGCTTTGCTTCCTAAATAATTATATCCTGGATTGTATCTAATAGTCTGAATTAGTGATTGGCAATCTGGTATGTATCATGACGCTCTATTTGCCCCATACCTACCGTATTCCTCCAGGCCTGGTCCGTGCCAAATTCGTGGACAGCACACTGGGCCGCTCGCGCGACTTCCGCATCGGCCTGTTCCTGGAACACAACTTGGTGATGAACAAGTTGCAGGGCGTCGCATGGTCGGACGGCACTCCGGTGAATTATGGCGACCTGAGCAGATCCCCGCACTACCAATGGTACCGTGAGCTCTACGATTGGTATCGGGAAAATTCGTGGTAAAATTTTTTTGCTGAAAAATGATGATCATTTTTAAAACAATATGTATACAGGACTTGCGGCGAAAAACCTGCATCATGGTAAATTGCTACATGAAAATCAGTTTAAAAGTACCCATTGAAAAAATTCAGACCCATAATTGGGAATATTGGAGATATGACCATAATGGTCATATATGAAGGACTGCAGGAAAAACATTATTTTAGACCTCGTTAGACCAAAAGTATAAAAAGGCAAAGCTGTCAGAACTTTAAGCTCTAGCTTTTGGTCTCTTTATTATTTGAATTTCCCTGAAAAATTCGAAATTAATGTATAAAAATATCGAAAAATGGGGCTTTACATGGAAATTTCAATTTTTACGAATTTCGAAAAAATTATATAATTAGAAATATAGCATAAATTTTGCACAATTTTGCTAACGAGTAAAGAGGTCTAAAATAACCTTTTTTCCGTGCAATTTTCCTTCACTGTGGGATTGTCCAGACATGGACCATAACAATAGGTTGAAAAATATATCGTCTATAAAAAGGATAGGGGACGATGGAGTACCTATGGCTGGCACTTTACCAAAAAAATCCCGCGTTATTTTATCTTAATTTCTGGGCCAAAAAGGGTGATTGAAACCAAATGTAGGTATATATGTTTTGGCATCCTGTTTTGCTGCGTCGATTTATTATGGTGCAGTACTTTTGCCGAAATAAAGACGTAAATTTTCGGTGCTAGGATATTTAAAAAGTGCCAAATGGCAAAATTTTAACCTTTTTAGAAGCATGCTAAGCCAAAAAGATAAAAAGACATTGTGAGAATTTTATGCTCTATCTTCTGATTTTTAATTTTTTGAAATTTGAATAAAGGATCCAAATATCCACTAAAAACTTATTTTTCGATATTTCGAAAAATATCGAACTTTTTGGCCGAATTTTGAAAATTTAAAAATATTAGGAGATAGAGCATAAAATTTGCATAATTTTGTTTTTTTATATTTTGATCTAACAAATTAAAAAAAATTCGTACAAATCTTTGCATTTGGCATTTATTTAACGCCCTTAGAAAAACCAAATTTTCTGCTGGAAATAATTTCAAAAGTTTTTGAGTCATTTCAGAAAAGTTTAAGTGTTTGAACACGATTCGGGTTCAAAACCTGAAATGGCCAATTCCCATCCCGAAAACGAGATCCCGAATTTAAGATCTTCTTTCTATCCAGGCCGGGAATCCGAAAAAAATTTCAAAAAGTTCATTTTTACCTATGAAATTGAACAAAAAAATTTCTTGAAATTTTTAAAAGAATTTCTGTCTTCTTTGTCACTTTTAACTGAAATACCATATTTCTGATTAGTTTATGAAATGCTGACTGAATATTTCAATTTTTCCAACTCCCAATTCGGGATTTTCGAATGAGCACTACCCCGAGCTTGAACGGATTTTCATGATTCGGGAGTCGGGATCAACTTTTGGGATTTGGAATCAACTTTCGGGATCCCGAAAGGGATCGGGCTAAGCTCTGGCAAATCCTGACCTCCGTAAAAGCCTAATAATTATAATAGCCTTTTTTACTTTCCAGGGTCAACGAAGCGCAGCCGAACAGAGAACAGCTGCCCTATAACAATGTAAACGCGGAACAGACCAGGGAGCTGCACATGAAGAACTGTGCGGTGATCCGATACGGGCGCCAAGTTCCGGACGCGGAAGAGGCGTATCGACCCGCGGAACGCAGACGTCAATTTGCGTACGCGTCAGAACGCAAACCGGAAGATGAGTTGAAGGAGCTGGAACGCGGCGGACGCTGGTACCGCGGACATTGCTACAGCAACATCTATGCCAACATTGACGAGACATTCACGACGGAAACAAATGCGCGAAAGTACTTCGGACTCGTGTGCCAGTCCCGGCCGCGTGACGTCTTTTGCGGTGGAGCAATCATGACGCATCAAGAGAAAACAAATGAAGCGATTCGTCAAGAAGAACGCAGCAATGAGGCGGTGCGTCAGGAAGAACGCCCTAAGGAGGAGATACGCCGTGAAGAAACCAAGAATGAGGCGATTCGCCCAGAACAAGAACAACGTGACAACGAAGCGATCCGTCCCGCTGAACAACGCAACAATGATGCATTGCATACGGAAAAACGCAGCAATGAGGAAATCCGTCAAGAACAACGCGCAGAACAACGCGTCAGTGAGTCAATACGCCCGGAACAACGCGTCAATAAAGCCATCCGTCCGGAACGACGAGCGGAGCAACGCGTCAATGACGAGATCCGTCCAGAACAACGCATCATCGAGGAGATTCGTCCGGAACAACCAATCATACAGGTAAATCGTCTGGAACAACGCTTCAGCGAGGAGATCCGTCCGGAACAACGCATCAGCGAGGAGATCCGTCCGGAACAACGCACCATCGAGGTGACGCGTCCGGAACAACGCGCGGAGCAACGCACCATCGAGGTGATGCGTCCGGAACAACGCGCGGAGCAACGCACCATCGAGGTGATGCGTCCGGAACAACGCACCATCGAGGTAATGCATCCGGAACAACGCGCGGAGCAACAGACCATCGAGGTGAACCGTTCGGAAGCGATCCGAACGGTCCGCCCGGAACGCATCAATGAAGGATTAAGTCAGGAAGAGCGTCCTAAGGAAACGGTCCGCCCGGAACAACGCATTCTGATGGAGGGACAACGTAATTCCGCGTTATCTGAGCGTGATGAGTCGGTTGCGTATGAAGGGCGAACCAAGGAATCTCTGCGTCCGGCGGAACGCACCAACCAGGATATACGCCAAGAAGAACGACCTAATGAAGCATTGCTGCGTAATGAGGAACGCTCGCAGGATGAGATCCGTTCGGAACAACGCGCGAATGAAGTTTTACGTCCGCAACGCATCAGTGAGGAGTTGCGTCAGGAAGGGCGCGTTAACCCAGCAAATGAACTTGGAAGAAACACCGAAAACGCGTTTGAAAAACGCATTGAACAAGCTAGAGCTGAAGAAGGACGCGCCGATGGTGGGTTAGCTTTCCCGAGAAATTGGGTAAAATAAAATTCGTTTCAGAGAAAAGCATTGACCAAGCCACCGCTCCGGAAAGACGCGGCGATGCTCTGCTCACCCAGGAGAAACGCATTGACCAAGCAACTGCTCCGGAAAGACGACGCACCGCCGATGGTGCGTTAGTAATTTTATAGCTAATATTTATCCAAAAATTTGTTTCAGATAGACGCATCGACCAAGCCACCGCTCCGGAAAGACGCGGCGATGTTATACTCGCCACCGCTCCGGAAAAACGCACCGCCGATGGTGCCTTAGCAATTTTG
>LDKF01000346.1:48231-65408 GCA_001026735.1 Rotylenchulus reniformis | reverse complement strand
AGGAGAAACGCATTGACCAAGCAACTGCTCCGGAAAGACGACGCACCGCCGATGGTGCGTTAGTAATTTTATAGCTAATATTTATCCAAAAATTTGTTTCAGATAGACGCATCGACCAAGCCACCGCTCCGGAAAGACGCGGCGATGTTATACTCGCCACCGCTCCGGAAAAACGCACCGCCGATGGTGCCTTAGCAATTTTGTGGTTAAATATTTATTTAAAAATTTGTTTCAGATAGACGCATCGACCAAGCCACCGCTCCGGAAAGACGCGGCGATGTTATACTCGCCACCGCTCCGGAAAAACGCACCGCCGATGGTGCCTTAGCAATTTTGTGGTTAAATATTTATTTAAAAATTTGTTTCAGATAGACGCATCGACCAAGCCACCGCTCCGGAAAGACGCGGCGATGCTATGCTCACCCAGGAGAAACGCATCGACCAAGCCACTGCTCCGGAAAGACGCATTGCCGATGGTGCGTTTGAAATTTTGAGTTACAAATAAAACCTAAAATTTCGCTTCAGAGAAACGCGCTAAGCAAACCACCGAGCCCCGACGCAACGACCAACAAACCATGACGCAGGAACGCATTGAGCAAGCCGCGGCTCAAGAGAAACGCATAGATGGGGCCATTACTCAACAATGACGTCCTTATTGTAAAGTTTTTGGTGTAAAATTAAATTAAAAATTTAACATTTCGCTCGAAAGGCAAAAAAAATTAAAAAATTGTTACATAAATCATGAATAAAAATTGAGTCCTACATAATTCATTGATTGTTAAAAATAAATTTTTAAAATTTAATTCCGAAATTCTCCAAAGCCAAAAAAGATTTTTCAATTAAATAAAAAATAATGTATGCTTTTTGGAAAACAGCAAATTGTTTTACGAGTTTTAGACTCCAGAAACGTATTTTTTCAATAAGTGAATAAAATATAAGTTTATACTTTTCTTTAGCTTTTTGACTTTTTTAAAATCGCAATTTTTTGACGACTTATGAAGAATGCGAAATTTATTTCAATATTTTAATTACTCTCATATTCTACGGCCGCTCAAGGTCAATTTAAATCCTTTTTTTGCGATCGAAATAGAACACTTTGAAACGAAAAGTACAGTTTGGACTATAACTGCGTTTCAAACCAAGCCTGGTGAAACTTATTTGGTGTGGAAAAATAGAGAAAATTATTAGCTACAAAATGAGCCTAAGCCCATTTTGATTGGCCCAGTGCAAAAAAAAGTTATGGCCAAAATAATCACTCTTATCGGCCAATTTACAAAAAGTGCCTGCACGAGTGCTTATTTTGGCCATAAGTTTTTTAGACTAGGTCAATTGGTCAATTCGGATGGGCTTATTAGGCTCATTTTGTAGCTACTAATTATTTATAGTGTCATTTGTTGATACCAAACTTGTTTATCTAGGTTTGGTTTAAACCGAGTTATACACGAAACTGTACTTTTCGTTTCAAAGTTCTCGTTCGACCGCAAAAATGGATTTAAATTGATCTTGCTCTAACGACTGCACAATAATTACATTAAAATCTCTGCAAATTAAAAAATGAAATAAATAAAATTAAATGTTTAGGGACAGCATCATCGATTTCATTTTTTTGAACTGCTGCAGGGATGTCGATTGAATTTGAATGAATATCGACACGAATGTTTTTTCTTTTCGTAGTTTGCATAATTGATCACTTTTTGGCCATTTCTTTCCTTTTTTATCATTTACATCAATCGATCATAATGAATAAAAAATTTCATTTAAAATATTATTTTGAAGATATATTATTCCTTAACTGTGGGCACCCCAAGTTTGATTAAATTAAAGAAGCTGAAAATTTATTTATCCGTTGCGACAGATTTTCTTCAAATTTTAATCTTCCGAAAGTGAGAAAAGTGTTTTAAAGTTGTAAAGATACATAAAAAAGTGCCAAATTTTCGGCCAAATTTAATTTAGAATTAAAAAAACGCTCAGAACTTTTGGGACACCCTACAAAGCTCGACCAGGTAGTTCATCATCACTAGAGCATCTAATTTAAGGCAAATGCCTTTTTTCTGCGGGCTCAAAATGGCCTAAAAACCACGTAAAATACATTTTTAGCTTTATTAGAACCTTCTAGCTTGTATTTTAATTTGCCTTTTTTTGCCTTTTTGACCATTTTGGAATTTTTATGCCTTTTTTGCCTTTTTATGTTTTTTTCGTGCCTTTTTTGACTTTTTGGAGCAAATTTTATAAATTTTTGTTCATTTTTTAATATAGAGAGACAAAAATTGAAAAAATTTAATTTCGAGGAGAATGAGAAAAGAAAAAAAATGAAAATAAGGTGTAAAAATCAAAAAATGATCATTTCCTTAATTCTGTCGGAGCTTTAAATTTTCTTCAAAAAATTTAAAAAATCAAAAATTGCTTCTTGCCTAGTCAAATTATTTTTTGGGCGGCGTTGGTGGGAATGCAACAAAATTTTTGATTTTCTGATTGACTTTTTGCTATTTTTCGTCAATTTTTTGATGCCTTTTTATCATTTTTTTCGTGCCTTTTTCGCACTTTTGAACCTTTTTCGTGCTTTTTTGGCGATTTTTTATGCCTTTTTTAGGCGCCTTTTTAGCGATTTTTTGTGCCTTTTTTAGATGCCCTATTCATCACCCAGATAATTTTCAATTTTTTTTGGTCGTCGTCGTCGTAGTAATAATGCCCTTCATCATCGAATGAGATAATGACCTCCGGCAAAACAACGCCAACCAAACCCATGGAAGGTGTTGGACTTTGACCCTTAAGATGACCATTTAAAAGAGTTCCACATAGAGGAAAGGATTTGCCATTCTCTGAATCCATTCCTAACAATTTTAGTAAAAAAAATCGATGCCAAAGAAGTGCCAAATGTAAAGGCTTAGCCAAAAAAAATTTAAGACTTTTTTTAAGGCCGAAAATATAAAAAGCCATTGTCTAGAATTTTGTGCACTAACTTCAGATATTTTTATTTTTTTTCGAAATTCGAACCAAAAGTTCAAAATATCCCCTAAAAATTGTGTTTTTCAGTATTTCGGGAAATTTTTTTTCGATTTTTGCCAAATTTCGAAAAATTAAAAATATCTAAAGATGAGAATTCTGCACAATTGCATTTAAACTTTTGGCTATCAATCCTCAAAAAAAGTTTTCGACCAGATTGGCATATGTGACGGTTTTTTAAGCCCCATTTGGCACTTTTTCAAACGTTCTAGCGCCAAAAAATCGGCCCAATTTTTTTCTTCTCACAAGTCAGTTGATTTTTTGGAAATCGTTGCAAGAAATTAAAATACTTATTTTTGAGGTCTTTGGCAATCAAGATTTCTGACCCATATTTTCGCAGAAAAGAGCAGCTTTTTAGTTGGTAAAATTGGCATAGATTCACCTCTGAAAAGCATACTCCCTTAGCAAAATTTAGCTTTTTTCCAAAAATTTAAAATATTAAATTTTTGAACCCCATAGAAAATCTCCAATGCTGCCAGGGGTGGGAAGTTTGGGCTTGCTGCTGGTGTTGTACACTTTTGGCACTTTGGGCCATGAAGAGCAGCAGAATTGTGCCAAAGGATGGTCCTTCTACAATGGAGCTTGCTACATGGCGAGTTCCTTTTTTATATTTTTTCATTTTAACTTGAATTTCGACACGAAAAATTGACAACAATATTATTAAATATATTTTTAATTCAAAAATTAAATTGGTCATTACTTTTTATTTTGTTTTTCCTACCTTTCACCAAAATAAGTCAGAAAAATTTGAACGATTGTTATTATGATCCTAACAAGGGCGTCTACAGAAAAAAAATTCAGGGGACCCTTGTGGGGAGGAGTCGTGGGCAACGAGCAAAAAAAAACACCAGAGAATATTTCAGGGTTTTAGGCTTTTTTTCTCAAAAAACGGGTGATTTTTTTGAAAAAGTTTATATGATTATTTAAGGGGTGCCAGTTATCCCGACAGGGAAAAATAGGAAGAGTTGGAGAAAAATTTAACTTTTTACACCCACTTTAAAAATAATAAATTATTTAAGGGCTACCAATTGTCCGACACGGGCCGCCGGGAAAAATTTGAATTTTTAGAACCATTCCTTTTTTAAAAATGATATTTTTTTTAATTCGAGACTGGAAATTTTAATGCTGCCTTAAAAATTCGGACGAAATCAATAAGGGAGAGACCCTTTTGAATTTTTTCGCATTTGGCATTTTCGGGGGGTCAGGGCTCCGGGCCTCCCTTCTGGCTAGAGCCTGCCCGGGGAATCTATGAGAACATTTTCAAATTTCAATGAGATTCTCAAAAATTTTCAGAAAAGTAGATTAACTTTTTTTGTTGAACATTTTCCGAAAAATAGATTAACTTTTTTGTTGGATATGAACCGCTGGAACCTTCTGATGAGAAAACTTGTTCAATTTTCCAAGTGAATTTTGAAACGCATCAATTTTTTCTCGAATTTCACAGATTGTGCCGGGCGAAAAGTCACCCACCAACGAGGGTTTCAGCTGGATGGCCGGTGAACTGTACTGTGGTCAAATCGCCGCCACCCAAAATGGGCCCAACCATGATGGTCATCTGGCATCAATCCACAGCCAGGAACAGCAGAAATTCATCGACAGTAAGTAGATGGAATACTGTACTTATTGGTCACTTGGGTATACTGTAGTTTATTGGATATATATACCGTACCATAAAATCTTATACCGGTTGGGTGGCCTTCACTATATGTTTTCGTGTCAACTGGTATATTTTGGGCATAATCTCTAAATAAATAATCTCAAAATTAGAGATTATGCCCCAAAAAAATACATGAAAAAGTCAAAAATATGCAGTTCGAAAACCATTCTAAAAGGCTCAAATCATGCTAAAAATGTGTTTTACGTGATTTTCAGTCCGTTCCGAAGCTGCAAAAAAAATCCGTTCCCTACTCTGCATATGCACGTAATCAATCCATTCACAGGCCTGGTGCGTGCCAAATTCCTGGACGGCACGCTGGGCAGCTCGCGCGACTTCCGCATCGGCCTGTTCCTGGAACACAACTGGATGATGATGAAAGCGGCACAGCAGGGATTCGGATGGTCGGACGGCACTCCGGTGGACTACGGCGACCTGACAACCTCCCCTACCTTCCAATGGTACCATGAGCTCTACCAATGGTATCGGCAACATTCGTGGTAACTATTTTTTAGACATAAATCCCGGTAATCTCACAAAAACTACGATGCCAGCAGGTGGCTGAAAAACCGCCGCCACATGGGTCAATCTGGCCGAAAACTTTTTTAAAGTATAAAAAGTCATTGTGCAGAGTTTTATGCTCTATCTTTTAGTGTTTTTATTTTTTAAAATTTTTTGAACTATTTTATTTTACTGTACCTTGATATATCTTCTTAATTTTTGGTTGTATATTTTCTTGGTGGGAAGTTTGAACTATCCCCTAAAAACCCTATTTTTCAATATTTTCAGGAAAAATAATTTCAAACTTTTTGGCCGAATTTGGAATAAATAAAAATATCAGAAATAGAGCAAATATTCTGCACAACTTTGCTTTTATAACTCTGGCCTAGCAAGCGTAGAAAAAATTTTATTCGGCCAGATTAGCCCATTTGGCAGTTTTTTTAAAGCCCTAGCACCGAAAAATGCACCTAAATTTCGAGTTCCATGTTGTTATTGCTCTTCCACAGGGACAGCGAAGAGTTCATCAAGGAGCAGAACATGAAGAACTGCGCGGTGATCAGATACGGAGCGGAGGTTTCGGACGCGGAAGATGCGTATCGGCTCGCGGAACACAGACGTCAACAATTTGCGTCAGAGCGCAAGCCGGAAGACGAGATGAAGGAGTTGGAAGGCGGCGGACGCTGGCACCGTGGACACTGCTTCACGCCGGAAACAAATGCGAAAAAGTACTTCGGACTCGTGTGCCAGTCCCGGCCGCGTGCCGTCTGTTGCGGTGGAGCAATCACGACGCGTCAAGAGAAAACAAATGAAACGACTCGACAAGAGGAACGCAGAAGTGAGGGAGTGCGTCAGGAGGAACGCCCTAAGGAAGAGATACGCCAGGAACAACGCATCAATGAACCGATCCTTCCGGAACAACGTGGCAACGAGGCCATCAGTACAAAAGAACGCATCAGCGAAGCAATCCGTCCGGAACGCATCAATGAAGGATTACGTCCGGAAGAGCGCGTTAAAGCAGCCACCACTCTTGAACAAAACACCGAAAACGCGTTCGAAAAACGCATTGACCAAGCCACCGCTCCGGAAAGAATGGAAAGACGTACTGCCGATAGTTTGTTTGCAATTTTGAGCTATAAATGCTAAAAACTAAATTTTCGCTTCAGAGAAACGCACTGAGCAGCCCACCGAGCATCAACGCATCGACCAGCAAACCGTGACGCAGGAACGCATTGAGCAAGCCGCGGCTCAAGAGAAACGCATCTATGGGGTCATTACTCAACAATGACGTACTTATTGTAAAGTTTTTGGGTGTAAAATTAAATTAAAAATTTAACATTTTACATTTTCACTCAAAAAGTAGAAAATAAAAAAATTTAAAATTTATTTAAAAAAATTACTTAAACTCTTAAATATAAAATGAATCCAATGATATCCATTGCTTTGAATTTGATAAATGTTTAATTAATTCTAAAATTCTTCAAAGAAAAAATGATTTTTATATTTTTAAACAGCAAAAAATTGTTAAAAACGTATATATTTTTAAATGAGTTATTTTCTTTAGCTTTTTGGCCTCTTTAAAATCGGAATTTTTATCACAACTCATGAAAAATGCGAAATTTTTAGGCAAATCTCATATTTTAGCTATCATATTTACAAAATCTTTGCAATTAAAAAAATAAAATTTAAATGTTTAAGGGACGGCATCACCGAAATTCATTTTTGCCGAATTGCAGGGATGTCGATTGGATGATTGACATTTTCGACACGATTTTTTTAGTTTGCATAATTGATATCAATCAGTTTTTTGGCCATTTTTTATCATTTTACATCAATCGTCAATATTGAATAAAAATGTTCATTAAAATTATGTATCATTTTGAAAGTATATTTTTCATTTACAAGGCTTCCTTAATCAAAAAATTCGAAATTTTCGTGAAATGCCCTATTTTTTCCTATATTTTCGCAAAGATTTCGAAACTTTTTTGATTGAATAAAAAAAATCTGAAAAATCTTCCCAAAGTGAAAAGATTTTAAAATTGAAATAGAAAAAACAATTCAAATAATTATATATGGTAGAGTAGGGTGGCGGAATTCCTCGCGGGAAGCGGGGACCTTGTCGCCACCCTATGGTAGAGTCAGTCCCATTAGTAAATTTTGGTGAAGGGCAGTCAACAGGTATTCAAATTTGTAAAATTAATTTCAAGAATTTGAAGACAACGGTGCTGGGTCTTACAAAAAAATATCAAAATCCAATATATTTTCTCCATGCACTTTTTTAAAAAGAGTGCTTGACCAAAACTTTTTTTGCAAAATTTTATTCTCTATCTTATGGTATTTTTCTTTTTTTTCAAAAAATTCGAAATTTTCCTATTTTTCCCTATATTTTCGCAAAACCTTTTGTTCGAATTTCGAAAACTAAAACTACCAGATGATAGAGCCTAAAGTTCCACACAACCTTGCTTTTAATACTTTTGGCCTAGCAAGTAGTATTTAGGAACAAGACCAAAACCGGTATCAAGACCATGACCAAAAACAGGGTACCAAAATCAACCAAGACCAAGTTTTGGTCTTGTGGTCTTGGTCCCGGTCTTAGGTCTTGGCTTCGAAAAATTTTAGTCTTGGATCTTGGTCTTGTTTTTAGCATTTAATTAATTTTTTTTATTTTTTTAGCATTAAAAATAATTATTATTTAATTATTTTTCTGAGATTTGATCCGGGTATGATTTTTATTAAGCAAAAATATTCATATCATTGTTAATTAATAAACAAATTTATTAAAGAAATATATTGAAATGGACAACGTGTCCAAAAAATCGGGACTCAAACCAAGACCATTATTACTCAATTAAGACCGAGACCAAGAATGGCAATACAAGACCAAGACCAAGTGTTGGACCAAGACTTGGGCCCGGGTTTTGGTCACGGGCCATGGTCTTGGTTACGATTTTTGGAAAATTCCTGGAGGGATTGGACCATCATTTTGGAGACTCTTCCTATGAACAATTATCATTTAATGAAAATTTGCAGAAACTTGAATTTTTCTTGTCAGGATTTTTTAAGTAAAATTTTTTTTTTCATGATTTACGCTTCAAGATCATTATTGAACCTTTTCTGTGTCATTTTTTTCAAGATTTTCCAAGAATCTCGCTTGAACGCTAGTCCCTGTTGGTCTTTAGTTCAGATAATCATCAAGATGGTCTTCGTCGTAATAATAATGCCCTTCATCAGCGATCAGAGATGACCTCCGCGCAAAACAACGCCCACCAAACCCATGGGTGGGGGTCGGATTATGACCCCCCCCCCCCAAAAAAAAATTGTCGATGACCATTTACATATGTACAGTGGTGGGAAAAAATCTTACATCAAACATATTTTCAGATGTTTTTGTTAAATAGAAAAAATCTGAAAACATCATACAAATTCATATGAGGCAGATGACCAAAAAATGCTATAAACATAACCCATCTCATTGGTGCTGGGTCGTTCCTTAAACCCCATCAAAATGCGCGTTCCTTAAATTTCCATCAAAACCAAAAAAAAGTTTTACCCGTAATCAAACATCTCCAAGGACAAAATCGCGCCTAGGCCAAATCAGAAAAAAAATATATTAAAAATATAAATATAAAATAATAAACAAATAATACTAGAGTTAAAAGTTTCTTACCATTAATACTTTTTTATAATAGCTTATTTTATATTAAATAATTGTTCAAAATAATTCTATGCTTTTCCCCCAATTTATATTTCACTTTAATTTTTTTATCTTTTTAATGAAGCGATGAAGGATAACTGGTAACTGGCATGATTTTTTATATTTATATTTTGATTTATTTTTAAATTTTTCGTGATTTTTCCTAAGCGCGATTTTGTCCTTGGAGATGTTTGGTTATGGGTAAGAGCTTTTTTGGTTTTGATGGATATTTAAGGAACACCCAATTTTGATGGAAATTTAAGGAATTGGGTTTTGAGCGATATTCAAAGAACGCGCATTATGATGCTTTTTAAGGAACGACATGAAACCATCTCATTGTTTCGTCTTTCAAGGAGATCGAGATACCCCAAAATGGCTTAAAATCAGGGGTTGTGAACTTTGAAAAATATTTTCATCATGAAAGCAAAGGGATAAAAAATCCAATAAAACCGAGAATCCCGGCAAATCTCGAAAAATCTCGTCTCAGTCCGGTCTCTGATGTGTACCCCTTTTCCACCACTGTATGAACCCAATAGAAAATCCAATGCTGCTAGGGACGGGAACTTTGAGCTTGCTGCTGGTGTTGTGCGCTTATGGCACTTTGGGCCATGAGGAGCAGCAGAATTGTGCCAACGGATGGTCTTTTTACAATGGGGCCTGCTACACGGTGAGTTTATATTTTATAAATTTTTATTTTTCAAATTTAAAATGCCGTATGATTCTGAACCATTTAAGTACAGATGCTTTTTTGAAAATTTAGGTTTTTTCTTAAAATTTTTACTTGTATGCATATACTAAAAAGCCATGATTTTTTGGTACATGCATGATTTTTTGCGATTTAAAAATTGGTACCGATAGAATTTTCTCAATTCTTCAAATGTCAAGGAAAAATCCTATCTTCATATAAAAGTTCGATTTTTTTAGCAAATAACAAATTTTCTTCCGAGGCTCTACCATAATTATAATTTGCAGCTGCTAATTTCTCCGCAAAAATAAATATATATTTAAACATATTAGGCCAATTGATACACAAAAATGCAATTTTTAAGGCCAAATTTCAGATTTTCGTGATAAAATTTTCAGATATTATAACTCCTCAAAAAGTGCCTAAAGGAATCATGTGAAAATGTTTTCTATCTCGAAGAAAAAAGCCCCACAACAATTAAATTTGCGTAGGAAATTTGAAACTCATCAATTATTTCTCGAATTTTCACAGATTGTGCCGGGCGAAAAGTCCCCCACCAACGAGGGTTTCAGCTGGATGGCCGGTGAACTGTACTGTGCCCAAATGGCCATCACCCAAAATGGGCCCAACCATGATGGTCATCTGGCTTCGCTCCACAGCGATGAACAGCAGAAATTCATCGACAGTAAGTGGATGGTCCTTTATGGACACATACCTCTCTTAAGAAATTGATCAATTTTTAGCCAGATAGGGGGCATTCATAGGAAGCTCTTTCTTTTAAAAATTTGCTCTTTTTGAGACCACTTCGCAACCCGTCCCCTCTCCCTCTCCTGCGAAGTCCCTCACCACCGACCGACCCCTGGACTCCCTCCAACTAGGGTTGTACACGGGGGGGGGGGGGGGGGGGGGACATCCCCCCGTCCCCCCCCCGTCCCCGACTTTTTTGGGCCTCATCCCCGTCCCCGACGATCCCATCCCCGACATCCCCGACCTCCATCCCCGCGGGGATTCGGGGATGAAAATGCACCCCTAAAGATGACATTTTGGACACAGTAGTAAAGGGATTTTGGCTGGGGGATCAACCAAAGAGACCTTGGTTCAGTGTAAACAATGCATGTTTATTGGCGGTGAGAGCGCATATTCAATTCTCCACCATTAATATACCTATTTTAAAATTCTTCGAGTCTTCTTCCTTAAGTTTTTCAATATTACAAACTTTTTTGGATGTTACAAATTTTTTAAAATAAAAAATACATTATAATTATTAATCAAAAAAACATAAAATTTTTCTTTAATTTGATGATAAATTCTTGAATTTCAAATTTTAATCAGAGAAGTTTCAGAAACGGACATAAAAATTAAGCAATTTGTTAAAAGAAAAGGGTCTTAAATTTTCAAAATTTCTCCGGCGGCCCCTATAGGGACCGCCGGCACATCTCATAGTGAGTTTTCTTCAAAAAAATCACTTAAAAAAATAAATGAACATGAACAATTTCAGAATCTGACATTTATGAATTTGAAAGAAAAAAAAATTCTGAAAAAAGACAGAAAAAAAGTTTGATTTACTCAAACACATTGAGAAACCGTTGAAAAAATGGTTAAATTTTGAATATCGGAAGTTTGATCGATTTTTCACGACTGTTTAAGATGGGCGTGAAATGAAAGACCAAAAAAATTCATCCCCGAAAAGTCGGGGATCCCCCCCCGTTCCCGACCGAGGGCCCATCCCCGTCCCGACTGAGCCATCCCCGGAAATCCCCGTCCCCGATTTTTTCCAAATCCCCGTCCCCGTACAACCCTACCTCCAACCCCATTTACGGCGGCTTGCCGACTTTTGCAGACTCGACATTTGCAGATATTTCATTCTTTTCTGATTATAACTCTGTTTAAACATAACCTAGAGAAGTGAGTTTGATATGAGAAAATAAAGCTAAAATTTAACTAAAGAAAGAGCCTAATCCCATTCAAATTGGCCCATTATGCAAAAAGTTATAGCCAAAATACTGTGAATTTGGCCAAAAATTTTAATCTGGCCATAACTTTTTTCACACTGGTCCCATTCAAATATGCTAAGGCTCATTTTGTAGCTAAATTTTTGCTCTCTTTTATGACACCAAACTCGTTTTTTCTAGGTTTCGATAAAGCGGAGTTATAGTGTGATCTGCAAATGTCGGGTCTGCAAAAGTCGTACCACGTTTACGGCGAATTTGGGTGGTGGGGGATTTGACCCCCCTTGCCGAGGTATGATCATCACGTCTAAAAAACATTCAGGCCTGGTGCGTGCCAAATTCCTGGACGGCACGCTGGGCCGCTCGCGCGACTTCCGCATCGGCCTGTTCCTGGAGCACAACTGGATGACGATGGACAAGTTGCAAGGCATCGGATGGTCGGACGGGTCTCCGGTGGACTACGGGGACCTAAGGACTTCCCCCAACTTCCAATGGTACCGTGAGCTCTACCAATGGTGTCGGGAGCATTCGTGGTAAAATTTTTCCAAAAATAAAAAACCGCTAGGCCATTAGTCCGGGTGGAAAATTTTTTCCTAAAGTTAGCGACGCTATGAATTAAAATAAATGCAAAAAATTATGCTCATTTTTTGGAATAGCCTTTCCCAGAACAACCATTTCATTCATATAACGTCAATTTTAAGATATTTTTTTATCGAGGATGGATTTATTTGACCCGAATTTATACCAAAAAGTCGTGCTTGATTTTGAGCATCCTACATATTTCTGCATATCTTTATCATTTGAACTTTTGGCCTAGCTAAAACAATGTTTTTTTCCGGTTCACCAACGTGTTATTTTTTTAAATTACTAGCACCTTTTTGAAAGATAATAGCGCTTTTTCAATTTTACAGTAGTTAGCTAGCTAGCTAGCTAGCTGATGATCAATCAAATCCATCTGAGAAATCTCGTGAGATTTTTCCGAGATTCAGGGTCGAGATCTGACAAAATGAACTTATTAGACCCATCCGCATTGGCACACTGCAAAAATGATAATTTGTTCAGCAATTTGCAACCCCATGAGGGCAAAAAATTATAACCAGTACATATATACGTATACAATAGACAGTATACAGTAGAAACGTACAAATATAATTCAGCTTAAACGAAACCTAGAAAAATGAATTTAGTTTTATAAGATAGGCCTGAATGTCTGGTAGAAAATTGCCAAAGAGACCTTTCGAATTGGTCGAGTGTAAAAAAAGTTATGGCCAGATCTTTGGCCCAAACCGCGATTTTGTGGCTTAATTTGGCCATAAGTTTTTTTTTACAATTGACCAAACCGGATGCTCTCTATTGCATTATTATAGCAAACATTATCTATCTTTGAAACCAAATTCATTTCCCTATATAGTATAGTGCGATACTGTTTGAACTCTATTATAAAACACTTTAAGCTACATTAGAGTTTTTTAATGTCCTAACACCGTAAAATGCAAAAATTATTAAATAAAAATCGGTAAAATTTGCTAAATTTTTTTTAAAAAAGTTCATAAAGTGCAATAATTAAAAAGTAAGATAAGTTTTACATAGGTTTCACGCCATCTTTTGACTAAAATTCCGAGCCCTATAAAGGTGTTATATTTTTCTTGTTCCAGGGTCAGTCAAGAGTTCAACAAGGAACTGCAAATGAAGAACTGTGCGGTGCTCAGATACGCAGTTCCAAACGCGAAAAATGCGTATCTGGCCTTCGAACGCAGCAGACATCAACATCAACAAAACGCGTCGGAGCGCAAACGAGCAGAGGAGGAAGAGTTGAGGGAGTTGGAACGCGGCGGACGCTGGTACCCCGGACATTGCTACAGCCCCTTTTACGCTAGCATTAATGAGCGTATGTTTCCGCCGGAATTAAATGTGAAGAAGCACTTTGGACTGGTGTGCCAGTCCCGACCGCGTGACCTATTTTGCGGTGGGTCTAACGCGACACATCAGGAACAAACAAATGAAGCGATTCGTCAAGCGGAACGCAGAAATGGGGCGGTGCGTCAGGAAAAACGCCCTAAGGAAGAGATAAGCCAAGAACAACGCGTCAGGGAATCGATCCGTCCGGAAAAACGAGTCAACGAAGCGATACATCCGGAACAACCTGTCGAAGAAGTAGTGCGTAAGGAGGCTGAAGTGATCGGTACGGAATCAGTACGGAATAAAGGATTACGTCAGGAAGAGAGTCCTAAGGAAATCGTCCACCACGCGCTCTATAAATGCGCTTTATCCGGTCATGATGAGTTGGTTGCAAATAAAGAACGCAATAAGGAATCATTGGGCCAGGCGGAACGCAGGAACCAGGATATCCGCCAGGATGAACGACCCAATGAAAACTTGCGTAATAAGGAGGAACACTCGCAGGATGCGATCCGTTCGGAACAACGCACTGATGAAATTTTGCTTCCACAACGCATCAGCGAAGCATTGCATCAGGAAGAACGCGTCCACCAAACCACCGCTCTTGAACAAGACACTGAAAACGCGTTCGAAAAACGCATCGAAGAAACTCGAGCTCAAGAAAGACGCGTCAATGGTGCGTTAGCTTTCCCGAGAAATTTCGTAAAATAAAATCCGTTTCAGAGAAACGTATTGAACAAGCCATCGCTCCGGAAAGAAACGCAGATGGTGCGTTAGCAATTTTAAACTACATAAGTATTTAAAGAAATTTTTTTTAGAAAAACGTGTTGAGCAAACAACCGAGCATCGACGCATCGATCAGCAAGCTGTAACGCAGGAAAAACGCATCGAGCAAGCCACCGCCTGGAAAGAAACGCAGATGGTGCTTTAACCATCTTGAGAAAATGTGTAGAACAAAATTCATTTCACTTTTCAGAGCAATCCGCCGACCACGGACGCACCGAAGGACGCTCCACCAGCGAGGAAATACTCATCAATCAACAATCTGTGACACAGGAAAACGCATTGAGCAAACCGCGGCTCAAGAGAAACGCATTTACGGAGCCATTGCTCAACAATGACGCACCTAGTAAATGCATTTTTAAAGTTTTTTGGATCAAGAACTGCAAATCATAAATATCAAAATGGATCTAAAAACAACGTTTTTGAACTTCATAAAAAATTTCCTTAATTAAATTTTAAAAATTCCCCATATGATTGCATATATTTTAGAAATTTTTTTTTAGCAAAACCAAGTTTTTAGAGTCAAAAATCTTCACTATTTTGAAAGCATCCTTTTTGAAAATATTCGCTGCAAAATGTTGTAAAATTCACAATTTTTCCAATTTTTTAAAGGATTTTCTATATGTATAAAATATAGATAGTCATATGGGATTTTTTAAATTTAATTAAGAAAATTTTTATGAAGATACGTTGTAAGTTTAGATCACATATTGATTTTATGTTTTTTTGGCAAAGTATTTATAAATTTTTCTGAACGCTCGAATAACATTTTATGATATTTGAGTTGCTTATTATCCGGAGAATATTCATATTTTCGATGCCGGTTTTTGGGAGGATTACAAAAATTGAAGCCTTCAAAATTCAGAATAGTATCAAAAAATAATTCTTTAGAAGAAATATCTTGTACTTTGTTCTTTTAGTCCAAAAAACTTTAAAATTTTAAAATTAAAATTCATTTAATTGGTATTGAAGTGAATTGAAAAAAATCAGATGTGCTAACAACTTCGACTTTTTGCCCATATGCAGGGATGGCGATAGTGTGAATTATTATCGGCATGCTTTTTTATTTTTTGCCCTTTTAATACCTAATTTCTTGCTTGATTCATTAATTGATCACTCACTTTTCTTTGGCATTCCCTTTTTTACAATTTATTTTGATCAGCAATAATGAATAAAAAAATTACATTTAAAAATTTAAAATTTTAAATTAACAGGGAATCCAAAATTTTTGAAATAAGGAAATTAAATAAATAGATTGATTTCAGAAAATTTTGTACAATATCATTAACCTTCTCCATGTACACATATGGTCATTAGTTGTTGGTGAATTTCAGACAGGAATTTTGAAATATCGGACCCGATAAGTGGTACGGTATCCATCCTGGTACTTAGTTATGCTGTATTTTTAGAGTGAGTGTAGGGATGTTACTTATTCTACAGTTTAGCCCCTCTGGGATGCGGTTCGGCCCTCGGATAATCCGATGAACCGAAACCCGATGTTTTTCCTGATCCGATGATTTTTGGGCTGATCCGATCCGATGATCCGATCCGAAATTTTTGTTGATCCGACGCAGCCCTGGTTCGGCCCCTTTCATGAGAATATTTTGAGATTCGAAATAGGCAATATCTACATTAGAGTCGATTTCATCAATCATCATCAAAAGCTACTCTTAGGAAAGGCCTTTTTGGGCAATAAAATTTTTTTGAAAAAAAGGTGCTATGTCGTTTCCCCCAAAAAGGCAAAAACGTGGGTTTCCTCTAAAATCGGCAAAATAACGAAAATTATATATATAACGAAAATTACTTTGTAAAAACATTATTATCATAAAAAAACTCCAAAAAAAACTTCAAAAGTGCGGCCGGAGAAAATTTTTAAACTTGTACTCATTTCTTAAGAAAAAATTTGCCAGTTTTTTGTTTTTAAAATGTTTTTCCACGAGTGACAAAAGTGACCATATTAATTCAGAATAGCGCCAAATAGAGATCCGAAATGGCCGCCGAAAAAATTTTTCTGGAAAATCTTTTTTTAGAAACTTTTTTTAAAAAAAGCTAGAATTCAGTTCGGTTAATCGAATCGGAAAAAATTAATTTTTCCTATCACGTTATAGAAAAAATGGGACAAATTTAATTATTTGTCACTTTTTAAATAACGACCTAGCTAAAATCTCGGTATTAATATACATTATTTTTTCATTGATTTTTATTTAATATTTGTTTTAAAATAAAAAATTTAAAATTTTGCTGATTTTGGGGAAACTACCCATCACGGAAAAAATGATCTCCTAGGTAGTTCCCCGTTTTCGACACCACCAAAGCAACGGGCAGATCGGACCGGAACAGGACGGTGTGTGGCGAGCCGGTTTGTGGCGGTCGTTGTGTGGCGGCCGGTCTGTGGCGGGCCAGTGTGGGGCGAAACTTATCTAACCTAAAACTTTTTTTGTAAGACTTGTTAAACCAAAAATATAAAAGACAAAAATGTGCAGAATTTTATGCTCTATCTTTTGGTCTTTTTAATTTTTCGAAATTCGAACAAAAATTCTAAATTTCCACTAAAAACACGATTTTCCCTTTAAAAGTATGATTTTTCGAAAAATTTCAACTAATATCAGAAGATAGAGAATAAAATTCTGCACATTTTTGTCTTTATAGTTTTGGTCTAACAAGTCTTACAAAAAAAGTTTTAGCTTAGATAAGTTTCGCCACACACTGGCCCGCCACACAACGGCCGCCACACACCGGCTCGCCACACAAAGGGGCGTACCGGATCGGACGGTTCAGATAATCATCATGGTCGTCCTAGTAATAGTAATGCCCCTCAGAGGGATAAGATGACTTCCGCGCAAAACAACGCCCACCAACCCACCAAACCCATCCATGGGTGACCCATCCAAATTTGACTTTGACCCATCCAAATTCGGGGATGACCATTTATTGTATAAGGGTCTCAACGTAGAAAGGTAATGCCGTTCTCAGAATTCATTTCTGAAAATTCTGAGGATCCAGAATTCATTT
>LDKF01000346.1:0-35754 GCA_001026735.1 Rotylenchulus reniformis | reverse complement strand
CATTTTAAAGCAAATTCCCTGGCCATCGCACTGGTCAACAAAGGCCTGGATTCGCATGGCCAATATCTCGGTTTCGATGAAGAGCAGCTTATCAAGACAGGACAATTGGCCAAGCAACTTGTCAAGAAGTAACCAACCAATATGGTTCTTAAGTGTAATTTTTTTAAAATTATTTTTATAATTTGAGTCACATACTCATCTAGTTTTTCGAAACTGCTTCAAAAAATCGATTTTTCAAAAATTTAGTTTTCTAAAAAACGTTTTAATAGAATTTTTACATCCAAATAGCCTCACGGACAATGAATGCTATGGCGTTTTATAAAAGTGCCAAAACCCAGTATATTCTCCATAAACTTTTTTTAAAGCTTTCTAGGCCAAAACTTTCAGCGACAAAGTTGTGCAGAATTTTATACTTTGCCTTCTGGAATTTTTAATTTTTCAGCATTCGGCCAAAAAGTTCATAATTTTTCAGAATTGTCGAAAAATACGAAAATTATGAACTTTTTGGCCAAATTAAGAAAAAATAAAAATACCAGAAGATAGAGTATAAAGTTCTCTGCACGAACCTTATCACTGGAAGTTTTGAAAAAGTTTTTTTTTGCAAAAAAATTTTGGAGAACATACTGGATTTTGGCATTTTTTTAAAATGCCCATTATGGAATTTTTTTTTAAACGCCATAGCACCGGGGCTAGGGCTTTAAAAAATTAATGTACCAAAAACAATCTCTTATGGATCTTTTCCGAAATAAAAAATTATGATTGAAAAATAATTTGCACAGGTACAACATCGACCCGCTGAACGTGGTTGGCCACGAGGACGTTTCGCCAGGCCCTCGCGCAGACGGACCCGGCCCGGCATTCACCTGGAATTTGCTGTACAAACAGTATGGGCTTGGCATGTGGCTGGACACCGATGAGCAGTCCATTGAGGTTATCAAGAAGAAATACCATCCGCGTAAGTTAAGTGTTGGGAATACGAAATCTGCCACATGGGGCGTTAAAAATACCGCCACTAGCTATAGTCTGGCCGAAAACTTTTTTTTTGAGATTTGCTAGGCCTGAAGCATAAAAAGCCGTTGTGCAGAGTTTTATGCTCTATCTTTTGTATTTTATTTTTTCAAAATTCGGTAAAAAGTTCGACCTATCCCTTAAAAACCTCATTTTCGGGAAATTTTAGAACTTTTTGGCCGAAAAAAATATCAGAAGTAAAAATATCAGAAGATAAAGAATAATATTCTGCACAACATTGTCTTTTATAATTTTAGCCTACATAGCATTTTAAAAAAAGTTTTCGGCCAAGCCTTTGCATTTGGCATTTTTTAAGGTTACCCGGCATTTGCGCCCCCGACATTTGCGTCCTTCAGCAAAAACGACATTTGCGCCCCCGGCATTTTGCGCCCTAGAACCAAAACGATATTCGCGCCCAAAAGTTTCTGTCGCAAATTTTTTTTTGAAAAATTTTTAACCCAAAAAATTTCGTAGGTGCAAAATTTTTTCAAAAAAATTTTTAAATCAAAAATTACTTAGGCCCAAAATTTTTTCAAAAAATTTTAATTGCAAATTTCTTAGGTGCAAATTTTTTTCAAAATTTTTTTCACAAGATTTTCGTCAGCAAGGACAAGGTAATTAGAATGTAATTTTAAGTTGAACTAACAAGTAATCCCATAAAAAATAGGTGCATCCTAAAAGGTAGCTGAGAAGACTAAAAATGTAATGATCGCCGCTAAAATGTCTCATTTTTTCGAATCATTTTTTAATTTTTTTGGTCGGGCGCAAATGTCGTTTTAGGATAGGGGCGCAAATGTATGGGGCGCAAATTTCGGGGCGCAAAAACACGTTTTTAAGACCCCATATTTTTTTAATCTTTTTTCAATTTTTACAAAAAACTTATTCCTCACCCATAGATGACCCTACACCTCCATTCCCGCGCAATGGCCAGAAGCGACGAGAAGAGTTCATGAAGATGGCCAACGTGCTGGGCTGGCCCAACCCGGCTGATGTGCGCGCCACGGACTCCGACGTGATCAAGGCGTTCAAGGTGAGCAAAGGGCTACTCGACATTTGGGGAATTTTGTTATATTTCTGCTCAAACTAAACTTATTAGCAAAAATAATTTTGTTATCAAAAAATAAAGCAAAAAATTAGCTACAAAATAAGCTTAGTGTCGATTGGAAATGGCCCAATGGAAAAAATGGCCAAAATACAAATTCAAAATACCCTAAATTCTCTAATATAAGGCCTCCCTCTATTATAAGGCCCACCTTCGACCGAGGTTGAAAAATATAAGGCCTAGGCCTTATATTAGAGAATTTACGGCACATCGTTTGGCCTAGCTTATGATTGGCCTCAAAAAATGACAAACGGCAATTATTCGTAAGAATAATATTTAGTTTTTTTTATTCCCATAAAGCTTCTAAAGCTTCAAAAACCTCGAAAATAAGTTTTTTTATTTAATTTTTGCATTGAAATTTTGGCCTTAAAAAGATTAAATTATTTTGTTTTTTAGGATTTTCAAATTGCGCAAAACTATTCAAAGAACATTTCTTTATATATATTTTACGAAATAATAAAAAAACATATAAAAATCAAAGGATTAAAATGAATTTTGAAATTTTCCCACCAAATTTTCACCAATTTTTAACAGTTTTTGCTGATATAAACCCCAGCCATAATAACTAGAGACCGAGGCCGAAACTGGTATCGGCCAGGACTTTTTCCGGATCCGGGTTCGGTTCCGGCCTTTTTGGGGGACCCCGAACTTTCCCGGACCCGGACTTTTCCCGGACTCTTTGTTCCAGACAGGTCCGGGGGGAGGGAACTCCAAAGTCCGGGTCAAGGGTCCGGATTGATCAAAAATCTGGGTTTATAATAAGCAAAACATTAAAATTTAACATTTTAATTTTTTGCAAGGCCCATTTCACTTACGGCACTGATGCCTACGATGATGTGGTAACTAAGTATACCATGTTCTGGGCATGGGCATTGAAGGCCAAATATGTGGATGGCAAAACTGGTGCTGGAAAGGACGGAAACTGATCAGATCTGATCAATCCCTCATCACACTGATCAGTATTTGCGCCCTTCCCTTTTCCGACATTTTTTATTGTTTTTCTATGAGATGGAATAAAATCATTTAGCATGAAATCGAGGCAATTTATGGTTGTATTTTCTGATTTATTTATCATACCTCAGCAAGTGGGGGGGGAGTCGACTCGAGGGGGTTGCTATTTTCGCCAAAATTCACTTCCTGGAGTAATTTTTTTCGAAATTTTGCCAGTTTTTTGTATTTGTGCCAAAAATCATTTTTTAAGGCAATTTCTCCAAAAATTTGCCATTTTCTTTTGCGAAATGGCTTTCTCCGAATCAAAAATTTGCCTTTCTTTTCAAAATAGACCATTCGCAAGAGGGAAGTTGTCCGGCAGTCCCGATAGTGACCGCCGGAGAAATTTTTTAAAATTTTTGGTCCTTTCTTTAAAAAATTGATCAATATACCTATGCGAAATGGATACGAAACGGACCACTTCGCATAAAATTATGGATAAATTTATTTTTTGATTTATTTTTTAGTAAATTTTAATGGAATTATCTACATAGGTATTTTATTATACCTACAACTTAAATAAACTAATTTTCAATTTTTATAGGATAGAATAATGTTTGGAATAAATAAAATAATAATATTTTTAATATTGTGAATGGGCATAATGGATTGAGTTGAGTTGAATGAATCATTACCATTTGCAGAGCAAAAATGTTCATTATTTTGGCATTTAATTTTGTAGCAAATAATGCAACATTTTGCCCGGTGAATGAAATGATTAAAAATAAATAAATAAATAAATAATATTTTATTAAAATAAGAATTTTAAAGGGTATTTATAGTGTATGAAAGACCAAAACAAATTCAACGAATTTATTGTTTAGTAATTTTGGAAGGGTTTCCGGTTTCCGATGCCTAAAAATGGTTAAATTCGCCCAATTTTTATTAGGAAATTGCATTAGTAAGCAAAATCCATTACAAAATTTTTTAGTTTTTTTATTTGAAAATTCCATTTCCAACAAATTTGAGCAGCAAATTGGCCGAATTCTGAAATTTAAAATTGGAAATATTCCAAAAAGATACATTTTCGATTGTACAATTCGTATTTATATAGTGTAATTCTAATCAATTTAACTATTGAGGAGGGTATTTTTAGGCTAGAAATCTCAAAATAATGAACCAAACAATTAAAAATCACAAACATTTAGGTAGAAAAACAAAAAAGGATTGATTTTAAGCAAATAAATCTGAAAAATAATAATGTATTTGATTTCTGTAAATAAAAAATAAAAAGATCTGATAGGAAGCTCTACATAATATCCAACTTATCCTTTTTATTAAGAATTCAAAGTCTCAAAATCGATAAAATAATTAATACAGCATTCAAATTAGCATACTACCCTTTTTACATACATTTTTCTAAGGATTTATTTTTGATTTTTTTGGTTTAGAGTTTAAAACGAACAAATTTTTTTCATTTTTCTTGGAATTGCATTTTTCTTGGAAGATCTGATCAAACTATTTATAAATCGAAACATAAAATATTTTATCTATCATATGATCACAGTGACTTCTTGAAGGTGGCAATCTGTTCCAGAACTTTTTCTAAAATTACAAAAAATAATAATAATTCTTTTTTACTCCATAATTATTCAAAATTTTCCATCCATTTTAAATTATTTAAAAATTACAAAATTGCCCCTAAGAAATTTTGGTGATGCGAACCTTGAGAATTCCCAAACCCAAAACTTTCATGAAAAAATAACTCTGAAAACAATCTCGACTTTACATAAAAAATGGGTAGTGGGTGTCAGTAGAGCGCCGAAAGTAGCGATCTAAAAACTGGTCATAAACTTTTTTCTGAAAGCGCAGATTTTTGAGATCAGCCTTGAATGTCTTTTAATAAATTGCAAAAACCACCATCCGAATTGGCCAGTCAAGTTGAACAAAAGAGATGGCCAGTTCATTGGCCAAAACCACCATTTATGGCTTGACTCGCCATAACTTTTCTTGTACTTGCCCAATTCACATGGTCTTTTTTGCATTTTTTTGTAGCAAACATTCAGTGCTATCTATGCATAACAAGATCTCAAAAGCTGCCCTTTCAGAAAAAAAGTTATGACTATTTATTTTCGGATAATCTAATTTTTCACACCAAAATGATCAAAGCTCGCGCACCTTTGAAATGGTCAATGTTGTTGTCCTTTTGCAACTGCTTGAACTCCTCCGGGTCGTACACTTTCTGCGGGCTGGCCAACAGGTTGGCGCTCAGGTAGCCCCGGTAGATGTCAAAGTACGGGTTCTTCAGGGCCTGCTCGGCGCTGGTGCGCTGTGCAGGGTTCAGCACCAACATGGAGGAGAGCAGGTCGCGCACATTTTCAACTGAAAAAATATTTAATTAAAAAATCCAAAAATGTTATATTTAATAATATGGATGGTCAAAATTTAAATTTATTTATTTTTCTTGCTTTGTATTAAACACTACAATTTACAAAGTAAAAAGTGAAAATTTCACCAAAAGAAAATCGTTAAATAGTTTGATTATTATTTCCAGTAAAAATAAAAATGTGATAAAATTAGGTAAAAAAGTTCACGTGTAAAAGCAATTAAAATTTTTATAAATTTAAATACAAATATTAATAAGTAAAAATATGGGCAATTATTTTTATCCGAAATCCGAATAAAATATTTGAAAAATTTATAGTAGATTAAAAAACTTAATGGTTGAAAATTTTCATCAAAAATGCTGTTCAAAATATTTTTTATCCCATTAATATTATTTAATGCTCCAATTGCATACTAGTCAAGTACTCGCTGAGCAGCTTGGGCACCGAGTCGTCCGGCACCAGCTGAGTCCACTCCATGGGCTCCTTATGGTCCATGCCGGCCACCGTCTGCTTGTAGGACTCCTTCACTCCCAGGGTGTCCAGAAACTTCAGGTCCGGCGTGCCGAGAACGTCGTTGAACAGCTTCCACTGGGTGGACAGGGTGGTGCCGTGGAATAGGATGCGGGACAGGATCAACTCGGCGAAGATGCAGCCGATGGACCAGAGATCAACTGGACAAGGGATCAAAGATCAAATGTCAATATGAAAGATCAAAGATCAACTGGACAAGGGATCAAAGAACAATATCAAAGAAATGATCATAGATCAACTAGACAAGGGAGCAACGATCACATCTCGATGTGCAAAGATCAAATATCACTGAATGTTGAAATAATAACAGTAGATCATAGATGAAATACGGTATAGGAAACCGGCAGGGCACACTTGAAAGAACAACTGGAGGATCAATGATCAATTAAGGACCAGTAGAACACTGATGGATGAATATAAGGGATCAGATATCAATCGGGGGAGCAAATCAAGGATCAATGGGAGATCAGAGAGCAACATAGGATCATCAATTAGTAAAAGAATAAAAAGATGTCCGTGTCCCCTCCAGAGCCTGGGTGGCTAGGGAAGTCAGGGTTCCGAGGGAGACGGGGATCGGGATCACCGTTTCCGGTGCCCAAGTCCCTTGGCCAGGCTTCAAGTGAGCGCTGGGCCCATCCTCCACTCTCTCTCGGCCGGCCACCGAGCGCATGCCATCCTCCGGAAGTTTCCTCCCGTTGGTGGACAGCATGAACACTCGGGTTCCCTCGTCCCAGTCCTTAGCATCCGTCGTGCAGTGATCAGCGTGCTGATCAGGTCCACTCCCAGTGGCCGATTTCACCAACTCTCCCATAGTGTTCGGGCGAGCTGTACCTGCGAATTTGGAAAGCATGCTTCCATGGCTCATCTCCATCTTCCCGTTAGGGAGGATGGGGTCCTCTTTGGGTTCGAATCCCAAGATCTCGCTCCCTAAGTACTGCTCGAACTTCACGGGGGAGTCCTTTTCCTCGCCGAGGTGCCCAAGGCCCTTGTTGGCCATAATGGCCTTTTTGGGACACTTTGGCGTCTCCGCTTGGGGCAACGATTGGTTTATTTTATTCCTTTCCGATCTAAGATCGACTTGAACTTCCCCGGGGTCTGAATCCCCGTCGCTGGCCGCCCTGCGCGCCAGGTCCTGCTTTTTGATCAGTTCGCAGTAATACTGCGTGATCATGGCCTTGGGCCAAGTAGAATTCGGCTTAGAGCCGACCGGTTTTGGTCCCCTTGGACGGGTGATTTTAGTACTTTCCGGCCTAAGGCCGACTTGCAAATTCTTCGCCTTCGTTCCTCCCGGGCACGTGGCCCCCTCCAAAACTCCAATCACGCTCAGTGCCGAAGCACCGCGGTCCACATGGCCCACTCGGCCAAGTCCGTTGCCCTCCTCCCGTTCCGAAACACTCTCGAAGCGTCCCATCTGGACGTCGGAGACGGCGAGGGGGCCTCCCCGGACCAGCTTTGCTGTTCCATCGGCGCGGTTGATCGTCGCTGAAGACATGATGAAATATTAGAAGTGGTTGTTGCGTCGCGTTGCAGAACTCAAACTTAGAATGACTCCTTGGAAGGATCCTTTTCCTTCCTTTTGCCCGCCTTAAATCTCCTCCCGTCTCCTCCCATTGGGGTGGGCGGGGTTCCGACGCATTTCAACACGAAAAGTGCTCGGTTTCCGCACGAAAGTGCAGGAAACGGCGCTAATCCGTTCATTGAATTGCGAATGTGCAAAGTGGTCACCCCCTCGCTGGGTTAGACATTGCACTTTCCCGCCAAAACGGCGGGTCCTCTTTTCCACGCCATCCTCCAGCCGATGGCCGTGTGTGTGTCTGACTCTCTGTCACACACTATTTCCTCTGTTTCCTTTTCTCCCGTTTCTACGGGGACCTTTCCTTTCTTTTTTGTTTGTTTGTTCTTCCGTGCCATTGTGCACCGAAGAGGTCAATGATCAACCGGCAATTGGAATTGTCGGTGTCCGGGCGTGATGGGGTTATGCCCCATCACAAATTATTTATATAAAGATCAAAGATCAAAAGTGAGAGGGAGCAGTAGATTTAAGAGATTAGAGACAATTTGGTTTAGGTGAAACTGGTTAAGTGATCAACGATCAACAGAAGGATCAATGAAAGAAACCAATAGATCACCGATTAATATTCGGTGAGATGAGTGAAAATTCAGCTTAAGCGTAATAAGTGAGGACTAAAAAACACTGGATCACTGATCAATTTAAAGGACCAGAGATCAAATGGAGTATCAGTACTCGTGTTGAAGGAATCAGAGGTCATTTGGTAAATTAAAGCTTATGGCTTCGAGAAAAGAGACAGGTGAGACCAAATAAATAAAAATTAGTATAAAATCAACGATTAAAATGGTTCAGAGAATCGGCCAGAACCAATTTTCAGGACCAAAATTTGTCGATTTATCCTATGAGCCCCTAGATCGATGATCTATTTAAACTCTAGATATTTATGAGAGACTTTATTATTTAAATTTGGCGCATTGACTGGATGATATACCTTTTTTGTCGTAGCTGTCGATGCCCAAGTAAAGTTCCGGGGCCCGGTAGAAGGGTGTGCCAGCCTCGGGTGTTAGATTTTCTGGCAAAATGTCTCGGGCGATGCCGTAGTCCAAGATTTTGACATTCCCCCGCTCATTCATCACAATGTTCGTGGGCTTCAGGTCCTGAAAATGGAATATTTGATTTTGTTCTAGGTTATAGGTATGTATGCTATTTTATGGTCAAAAACATAGTCGTTTTTATTTGCTATATCGATTGAATGCGTGCCAAACCTTTTGGATGATTTTGCACCATCCAAAAGATTTGGATGGGTGCCAAAAGCAATAAAAACGACTATGTTTTTCAAAAAAAATAATTTTGCTCCAAAAAATTTCTTATACGTAGTTTTAACGTAGATACGATTTGGACAGAATAAAAAAGCTATTAAAAGCCTTAAACCGGCATAAAAAATTAAAAAAAAATAATTTGAATCTCCGCCTTCTCCCACGACCAAAGAACAAAACTATTCGGTCTCCTCCTAAAAACTCGATTTTTTAAATATTTTCATTCTGATCACTAGGGCCCGGATAGTTAGGCATGTAAAAATGGCAAAATAGGCGCCTAAAATATGCTCAAAAAAGCCAAAATAGGCACCAAAATAGGCATTAAAAATGACCAAATTTTTAAATAAAATATGCTCAAAATTTACTAAAACATGTAAAAAATGAATATTTTTACAAAAAAATCCAAATTTTAACGAAAACCAATAAAAGCCATTCATTTCGTTGATTTTCACTAGTCATTTTTGAAAATTTTCATAAAAATCCTGACAGTTGAAAAAGATAGACATGAAATGATTAAAAAATTCAAAAATAGCTATAAAATGGAGAAAATTACAAAGGAACTACGAAATGCCTAAAATTTACAAAATTTGTACAAAATGTCTACAAATTTTTAAATGCAAAAAATATGCTAGAAGTGTCAAAATAGACAAAAAAAATTAGGCATTTTGGCTAAAAACGATAAAATAGGCACAAAATATGCTTAAAATTGCCAAAATAGGCATAAAATAGGCAAGTAGGCAAATAGGCACGAAAAGGGCAAAATAGGCAGAAATAGGCAAATTAAAAGTCACTCTAGAAGCTTCAAATCAAGTGGGAAATGCGTTTTTCGTGGTTATTTGGCCGTTGGGATGCCAGGAAAAAAATAGGCATTTGCCTAACTATCCGGGCCCTACTGATCACATGAGATTTCGGTGTGTCTATACAGAATCGAATTTTTTTTATAAAATTTTTTATTAAGTTTAATCTGGTAAAAAATAAAGAAAATCTACATAATCCCTAATAATGATTCTAATTTTTTATGGTTTTTAATTTAAAATTTTCATTTTTTAATTTTGAAAACCCCAATTTGAAAATGGTCTTAAAGATAAAAATAATGGTAACTAAACAAAAATAAAAATTGAATTTACCCTGTGGACAATGCCGGAGGCGTGCAGGAAATTCACTCCGCACAGAATTTGGATGATACAGTAGGACAATTCTTGGTGGGTCCACAGTACGCCTTTGGCGCGTTTTTCTGCAATCCGGGCGTGCAAATTTTTGCCGAAATACTCCGTGACCAACTGCAGGTCGTCGAATTTTTTCAGGGGTTTCACCTTGGGCGGCAGACGGACATCGTACAGGGACACCAACTAAATTTTTGAAAAATAGCACAAAAGCGAATTTTTTGATGGCATTTTCGCCCAACTTAGCACTTTCTATTCTTTTTATAAGAACGAGTATATTTTAAACTGGTATTTTGAGTCTAATAAAAAAAGACAATTTATTTAATTAATAAAACAAATTAACAAATTAAAAATAAATTTTACATTGGGATGTTTGAGTGTCGAGAGCAGTGCCACCTCTCGGAGGGTGTACTTGGCGGCGCCGGGCGAGTGGAATGGGGCATGCAGAATCTTGATGGCCACCTCCTTCTTGGCCCCGTCCTCTTCCGTGGCAATTCTGAAATTTGAAAAAATTATTCAATAAATTTTATAAAATAAAATATCCAACAATAATCATTAATTTTAAATGAAACTAGGATTATTTGATTTGGTTATGTTTTCTTGCATAATTTTTTTTATTAATTTGGTCTTGCTTAATTTTTTTACGGAGCCAATTTTTGGCTATGGGCTATTTTTGCCATAAATGGTACCAGTGTTTTGCTGACCGACCTTTTTCCGGTCACCAAATGACCTCTGACCTGACCAGAAGCTCGGTCAGGTAAGGTCATTCAAAAAGTGACCTGACCGACCCTCCGGCCACGGTCATGTGGCCCGGTCAAGTGACCGGTCATCTGACCTCCTGTCAAAAACAAATTAGGTTCAAAAAATTGAAAAAATCTTTAATTCATATGAAAAGTTTAAAAAAATGATCAAATTAATCCAAAAATAAGTGATCAAGCAGAGAATTCGATCGAGTAGAGAATTCGAATTCATGTTTTGAAATGGCGAATGATGTTTGTGAAAAGTTAATGATTATGAAAAATAGTGATGAGGTTCACTTTCTCAAAGATTCGAGAACTCAGACCGAGACCGATGTTGGTCTCGAGAACTTTTTAAAGCTTTTTTCAAATTCACTAAAAACATCATAGGTATTAAGGGGGTGTTGCGACCTCAATAGGGGCCGCCGGATTTTTTTAAATTTGAACTGATGAAAATTCATTAAGTTGAATGAGGAATGGAAGAAAATTGAAAATGTTGAATGGTAGGTTGGTGAAAATTTTCATTTTTTCTGGCGAAAATGGAGTTTTTCAAGGAAATTTCACCATTATAATTCAAAATTTTCACTAAAAAATTCAAAATTTTCGGTAAACATGCTATTCTTAAGGGTGCATTTTTAGGTCTTTTTCCCCGATTTACGGTCAGTGACCGGTCAGTGACCAGGCCACCCGGTCACGAAATGACCACTGACCTGACCGGGAGCCCGGTCATGTCAGGTCAGTGGTCATATGACCGGTCACTGACCGAAACCCGGTCAGCAAAACACTGAATGGTACTTTACCTATTCGATCGATAAATAAATAATAAATTTATTTTTATTTTTATAAAGTAATTTTTCTAATTCATTTATGTGCTCTCAATAATTAAAAAATATTTTTACCGAAAATTCCTACCATATATTACATATATTTTAATTAATAAAAATTGGTAAGGAAAATAGTTAAGAAGTTGGCTATTTTTAAATAAATAGTTTAAATAAATAAATTTACGCTTTCCACACATCGCCTTGGCCACTCCGGGCAAGCAGTGCTTTGATCTCGTACACCGCGTTCCTCTGGCCCTTCATGTCCTTGTTCACTGCAAATTTTGGAAAAATGAGTGTGTTTTATGTGACACAAAAACACAAAAATCAGCGCCGCACACAAAAAACACAATTTCAAATATACACAAAATACAAAACACCAAATGGCCACAGCATGATGAAAATTGCATTAAAGATAATCAAATTATTCACAAAAGTTTTTTTCCAACTACAAAAGTAGTGAGCACAAAAAAAACATACCAAAATTGCAGAGAAAATACATAAAAAAATATTTATAAAAAGCGTCAATAACATTGTCATAAAATATATATGAATTTTTTAAAATAATCATGAAACGATACTTGATACCAAGACCCAAGAGCCCAAGAAAACTTGGGATCGTAGCGCTAGAACCACTTCTATATATTTATTGTAGCCGAGATTATGCATTAGTGAACCAAACATTTGTCAAACTTGAAAGATCTACAAGTTCCGATGTCTGAAAGTCTCAACACAATTTGTTCATCTGAAATGGTCAAAACTTCATTCGAACATTTTTATCCATGTTTTGATGTTCGGATGAACCAACTATTATTGAAACTATCAGAACACGTTTAGACCACCCAAAACAAGCGGTTTGGATCCCCGTTTCTTTTTTTTTAATACCATGTTCGGCTCACCAATATAGAATCGGGGATGCTTTATTTCGCCTAAAATTAACTCGCCTACCGCTTATTTAACTTACAAATAATTTCGCCTACTCTGATTTAACATACAACCTTATTTCGCCTAAAAATTTCGCCTACAACCTTATTTCGTGTACAATATTATTTGCGCCTAATTCAAAAAAATATTTCGCTAAAAAAGATTATTTTGTCGAACTTTCCAAAAAAAAGATTATAGATTGAGATTTTTTGAGACCCGGATTGAGACCCAGATCCCGGGCTCGAATTTTGGGAATACCCGGAATACCCGGATCCGAAACCCGAAGTCCGAGAAAAGTCCGGGTGTGGGAAAGTCTGGGATCCCCCCCCCCCCAAAAAAAAAGGCCAGACCCCTAATCCGGGAAAAACACCGACCGAAAACATTTTTAATTCTATCATCTATATTTACATTATTGAATTGTTGAATAAACAGCTCATGTCAGAGAAATGCTTTGGTAAATTTGGCAAAATCTCTTTTTGTGAAAAATTAAGCTAATAAGTGAGGTTGTAAGCGAAATAAACATTGAGCATAGAATCGGCTGAAATGCGGAATCGGCTACAAAATGTGTCCATAGCATGAAATATATATATCAAATAAAATTGAATTTAAAAACTACACGTATCAATCAAAATTTATGATATATGTATGTATTACTAATGGATTGTGTCTTCTCATTTTTTTGCCCTTATTTTCTGTCCTTTTATTATAATCGTGTCTGGTGCCCAATTATTTCGCAAAACATTAAAAGCTGAGTTTACCCCTTTTCGGATCGCCAGATTGGTGTTCCGGGTCCGAATCCGCAGAGGAGGAAGAGAGATTCGGCGTATTTGACGTCGGCGTCAATTTGGCCAGAAGATTCGCAACATTGACCATTCTGTAGAATTAACAGGGAAAATTTGGAAAGCTATCAAGATTCTAAATAAATTTGGATGAAAAATAATAGAGATCGGAGAAAAGCATCGATGGAGATTATTCGGTAAAAATTTCGAAAAATATTGAATCAAAAAATATTCAGTCGGGATTTATCGGAAAAATATCGAAAAATACCCAATGGGATCCAGAACTAACCGGTCTCCAATAAATATATTATGAGAAGGACCAAAAATTTAGTCGGAAAATTTGGCCATTATTATGCGCAAAAATAAATTTGGTCAAGTTGTTCCCTAAAAATCAGTTTAAGCACAGAAAAACTGTTTTTGGTCAATTATGAAAAATAGGGTCAAAATCTTACTTACGTCATTTCTTGCAATGGATCTATTTCGAATGGATTTGAACTTTTGGTGTATAGCCAATTTTGTCATTAATTTTAAGAAGAAAAAAATTGAAAAATAAGGTACATTCCACAAAATGACGAAATTTGGCATAATCTAGACAATGAATAATAGAAATTAGAGAACGAGGCAGGGCCCAGACCCGGCGTGGACTTTTTCGGTCAAAAAATGCGGGTCCGGGTTCGGCCTTTTTTGAGGAACCCCGTACTTTTCCCGGACTCCGGGTTCCGGACCCGGACTGGGTTTTTCAAAATCTCTATCTCTTTTAGAAATGGATCTTTGATTAATTTATTTCACAAAAAAATTAAAAATCAAACATCAGAGCAGAACGGTGAATAACCACCAACCACTTTTACACGGGTTACCTCTCTAACAACAATAACTTTATATGATCAGTTAGATGCATGCTTACTAATAATGAATATTTTTTTACCCAAAAACTTATTATAAATGAGATGATAAAATTATATGGTAAATTTTATGGGAAACCAATTTTTTATTAAAAAAACTAAAAAAATGATTTGGGCAAATCTCTTTAAGTCTATTGAAAGTTGGCATAAGAAAAATTAGTATAGAAATATTAAATAAACAAATTTATATTGATGAATAATGTAAGGGTGTAAAAATATTTGCGAAAAGGTTATAACTTATAACAATACTGTATATGTGATATCTGCGTCATGTACATAATTTAATAGCATACCAAAATAAGATTACGGTATAAAGCATACGGTATAAGAATGTATAGGCTATGGCCGATATATGTATCAGCGTTTTCGTGTTCCAGGATTTTTCAATCTGTTCTGTTCCTGTTCTGTTCTTGAAAGTCGGAACAGAAAATTTGTTCTGTTACTGTTCCAAAATTTTTCCATCTGTTCTGTTCCTGTTCTGTTCTCAAAATTTGGAACAGAACAGGAACAGAACAGGAACAGATTAAGCAGGAACAGACAAATCTGTTCCTATCTGTTCCAATGGAATTTTTACTTCAAATTTTACTGAAATATTTCGAAATTATCTGTCCTTTGCCTAAATTATTAAGCTCAATTTTAAAAATAGAAATTTTAAATTTTTATTTTTACAATAATTTCAATTATAAAAATTAAAAAATGAAGTTTTTTAATTGGAAGAAATTTTTAAAAATTTAAGAAGTCGGTGAAATTTTAGATTAAAATTCCTTGAAGTAAATTGCTCAATTTTTCAGATATATTAAAAACTACGGATTTTAAAGTCCGGACCCAGATCCGGATTTTAGAAACATCCCCGACAGGGACAATTCACCTTTTCTTAGGGGGTAGCGGTGGTCCCGATAGGGGCCGCCGGAGAAAATTTTGAGAATTTGGCACAGTTTGTTGAGAAAATTGGTCATTTTTTCGATTTTCCTTCCTTTCCTCCCGATTTTACACCCCCCCTCTTCTGGACCCCGGAAAAGTCCGGGCCCGGATCCGGGTCCGATCTCCAATTGAGACATATATTTATGTTAAAAGTTTTTGAAAATTTAGACTTGGAAAAATTATTTAAAAACTTTCGAATTCTATAAAAAAAGTTTGAAAAAATTTCCAGTCAGTGAAAATTTTTAAAAATTGAGGAGTTGCGCGGAAAATTTTGAAATTTGTCCGGGTTTCATAAGAAATTTTCAGAAAAATCGGTGGTTGGAACAGATTAGGAACAGATTGGTCTGTTCCTTCTTAATCTGTTCTGTTCCTGTTCTGTTCCTGTTCCTCTTCCTGTTCCACAGATTTACAATCTGTTCTGTTCCTGTTCTGTTCTCAGAGCGTGGAACATAACAGAACAGGAACAGATTAAGTCGGAACACGAAAACGCTGATATGTATATATCTATAAGGGATAGCGAAGTAAGTTTTAACATATCTACTTATAATCGTAGATTTTACACTGGACTATTAATATACTTTAGATAAGGATAAAAATTGAAACAACACTTATGGTAATTTAATATTTTATATTTATTTTTGTGAAAATATCATATGTATTGTATAAGTGAGAACTGTTTTCTATGATGCGATAAAATAAATAATTATATAATACTGGGAAAAATGAAGATGAATAGGGAAAAAATTAATTATGAATTTATAAAATGAATAATATTTACAGAATGCAAAAAATAATAAAAAAGATACAATATTAAATAATATGTGATATAATGATATGATAAATACTATAATTTTCTAAACATTAAAATGACAATTATTAATATTAATAACATACCTAATAAGATTATGGTGCATAAATTGATTTACTGTAAAATAAGGTTTATTAAAAAATTCGCTGAAAATCGATAAAAAAATTTTTATTTATTAGGAACATCGGCGGGCTGGAAGGAGGTATGGGTGACGTAAAACTTACAAAACGTATCAATTCGCCCCAATTCACCAAATTCATAAAAAAAATATATACAATGGGGAACAGGAGAATCGAGAGCGATAATCCATCGATGGTTGGTCGTCAACCCAAAAATGTTCATTCAATTGCATTCGATTTTTACAAATAATAAGGGTAATAAGTTTCAAAAAATGCCATTTTCGAACCAAAAATGCAAAGTTCAAACTGCAAAATAGTGATTTTTTCAAAAATCTGACAGAAAAAAACATGTTTTATAGACCTGTTTATCCCTAAAGATCGATTTGAAAAATTGTAAATTTCAAATTGATTTTTAATGCAAAAAATGGGCTTGAAAAATCCTCCAAAAATCGACTATTTTTTGACCTATCATTATTTTATTAGGCTAACATCTAGCCTCATAAAATTTTGTTGCTGCGTAAAAGTCGAATTTATAGTGCATTTATAAACCCGAACAAATTTGATTGGTATGCCTCAAAAAAGAGCAGCTTATATACCACCAAATGATGCCCTTACTAAGGAGGGTGGGACAACCACCCACAACTTGGACAGGACAACAAGTTGCGCGCAACTCGCGTTTTTATGGTTACTAAGCATCCCGGGACATCCCCCTATAGGACAACCAAAAATGCTTACTAATGCTCTCTTATGGGTTATACGGTCCCCAGTCGTCGGCGACGAATTCGTCGATTGAATGGGTTGTAAAAGTGTTTACGTCGATTTGCGCAATTTTCCCTCCAAATTTTGATTGATCAAATTATTGTTGATCGATAGAATGGACAAAAATGATCAAAATATTTTGGGCTCGATGAAATGATAGGAGAGAAATTTTTCCAGTGTTCAGTATTTTCATGTGAGAAGTCGAAAAATTATTTTTTTTCTGAAAGAATAAAAAATTTTTAATAACGAATTTTCTTTTTTCAAAGATCCATGAATGGTTTGCGGAACTATAATTTTTAAGCAAAAAATTGCTTCCCTGTATTAGAAAAGGAAAAAATATTTGTTCCTTGATCAAAACATATAAATAAGGATTTTTACAATTTTCAAAATTATCCAAAAAAATTTTTAATACATTTTTTAAAAAATTGAATTTTTTTAATAAAATATTTAATCTTTTATAAAAATAAAATTGAGATTTTCAAACCTTTCAAAAATCTCGTATTAAAGCTTAAAATTTCATAAAATATTAAATAAACTTTTTTAAACATGTCGCTTCCATTTTTTAATTTAAAATGCGGTAAATAAAAAGAATTTTATATATTGTATTTTTCTCGGAAAAACATTAAAAATATCTAACTTTAGAATCGTATTTTTTCGCTATATTTTATATTAAATTTTTTTCAGTGCTAATTACCTGTTCAATTTTGTTACTTTTGATAAATATCTAGATTTTTCATTTCTTTTTTTCACCAATAATAATGACTCACCGATTTTTTTTAACAGAAAAAAATTTTTACCCGATTCTCCAAAAATTTAAATCAGTCATTTATCTTGATATACATATATGTAGACATGAATTTATCCTCCTTCTATAAAAGATTTACTAAATCTTAAAATTACTAAATTTCGAGCCCCAAAAATTCCTTCTTAAATACACATTTTTTATGAAATTTCCCAAAAAATAATTTACCATGGACCATTATACAGATAAATATTTGCACATTATCCACCGCACAATGCGTACCAAGCGTGGGAACACCATTGGGAAACGCAGCAGCGCAAAAGTTGCTTCAACAACCGGTGAGTGGATTAATAGGGCTAAGATTTAAAAGAAAAATTTATTTGTCAATTTATTTGAGAACAATGTATTCAATGGTTTAAGGCGTTAAAATACCGTAGAAAAAATTAAAAAAAAACTATTCCTCTCAACAAATTTAAAAAATAATAAAAATTATTACTGTTTTAGAATAAAGGTATTAAGGATTATAATATTTTTAAGTGATTTTAACTCGGATGTTATCAATTAAAATATGATAATTTAAAATAATCGCTAAATAATTAAGAATACAATATTTATTTGAATGTACATACATATTCATCCCTTTTAGGATACATAAAAAATTTTCATAATAGAGAATTTTTTTAATATTTTGGAGGTCTTAACAACAAAATTCGAGTCCTATTTGTGGGCTTATTATAGTTTATTTTAAAAAGCTTACCTAGTTTTTAGCTTATACATATCTAGCTTATTTTAAATATCCCAAAAATTTTCTTTTAAAAAGTCCTTTGAAGCATAATTTAATATTTTTTTTTCTCGAAATTAAACAATTTTAATATTTTTTACTACCAGCTCTTTCACATTTCCACATCAAAAAAGTGCTGACACATTTATCAAAATCATTTTTATACTTTTTTAAAATAATTTTTGACAAAAATATAAACAATAATTTCATTTTTCTGCCATAATCGACCTTTTAGAGGAAATTTATCGCCTTATAGCCTAATCGAATCTTGTGAAAATTTCACATTTTGTTCGATCAGAAATCAAAACAAAATCAACTTATCTATGTGGAAACCGGTTTTTTCGCCTTCGCGTACCAACCCAAATAGGTTACGTAACATCGCGGACGGAGGGCGGAAGAATTACTTCCGCTTTCGTTCCTCCGTACTATACCGTCTACAAGGTCATGTACTCATGTACTACCATACCGTTAATTCAACTAATAACCGCAGAAGAAAGTCAAAGCGAATTTTCTGACGGTGAGTGTTTTTCCTTTTTATCTCTGTCTCTCTTCATTTTCCTTGTTCTCTTATTGTCTATAGTGTCTTTGCAATTTTGTTTTTGTCTTGCATCTTTCTTTCTTTCTCTGACACCTTTTCCTCTCGCATTCATACATACATATTCTCTCACCTTTCTCTAACGATCGAGATTGATTTTTCTCATAATTTAGTCATACAACATCTATTGTTCGCTAACGTGCTTTCCCTCTCATAGCCACACATTCTAACTTTCTCTAACGTTCTCCTTCTCTCATTAACACATACACACTCTCTTCTCCGCTTTCTAACTTGGCCTAAAACAAATGGAATGGCCAAAGTTGCGGTTTTTAAAGGTGCTATGTCGTTTGATCCGAAGGTGCAAGAATGGGCGTTTGATCCGAAAATGCAATAATGGATAAAATGCATTTAGAGACTACAAAATGCCTAAAATTCAATAAAACCCCAAAATTACTCCGTTTTCGGAATCGGTCATTAGAGTCACCCCCATTAAAGATCACGCGATAAAATACACAGCAGAATAGAATTCGCCAGAGAGAAATCCTAACGCTTAAAAATTTAAAAACCCTAGGAATATTTTTGAAAAATCAGAAGAAATTCAAAAACATGAAAATTTTAACCATACAAATTAAATAGCTGTTGGCATTTTTGAAAGCTTGACACCTGCGCAAAAATTTATGAAAAATCCAAGGATTGTGAGTTTTAAAAATATTTTAAAATTCTATTGAAAACACTTGGGTTTTTATGAGTTTCAATTTCAGAGTCCTTCAAAAATTGGTTGAAAAAATTTTCAAAACTTTTCAATTAACTTAAGAACTCTAATGAACTCTATCATGGGGGCTCTAATCTGTGTATTTTATCGCGGGATCTTTAATGGGGTGACTCTAATGACCGACTCCGAAAACGGAGTAATTTTGGGGTTTTATTGAACTTTAGGCATTTTGTAGTCTCTAAATGCATTTTATCCATTTTTGCATTTTCGGATCAAACGCCCATTCTTGCACCTTCGGATCAAACGACTCAGCACCTTTTTTAAAGTTCACTCTGTTTTTCTTTTTCATTCTTCTCCATATTATATCCATTTTCCACATATTTTCCTCCTAAAAAATAAATAATTGTAATAATTCATTTCTATTTTTTCACTTTAAATTGCAATTTTTTGTTTTTGACCTTTCCATTTTGCATCATTTTTCGTTCCATTTTGCATCATTTTTTTTTATTCTTCACTTTTGGGATTTGTACCAATTAACATGAGCAGTATCATATAAATAGTTATGTAAATGCGATTAAAAAACAAAAATAAAAAATTTCTTTCGGCTATAAATGCCAAAAAGATCGCATTTCGGCGACAAATAATAGAGTAAATTTTTAATTATTTTTATTTTTTATTAATAAGAATTTTTTAGACAATTCCGATTCCGCCGGAGAACAAATGGGCATGATTGAAAACCGTGAACGCAGAAGGGCAGAATCCAACCGGCTGAGCCAGCAACGATATCGAGAGGTACTTTGTGTGTGTGTTTTTGTTTGTTTTGACATTATTTTGTTTGGATATTTTCGTGTTTTTCAATTTTTTTGAGTGTTTATAAGATAACTTTCATGTGTTTGTGTTAACAACTTTTAGTGTTTTTGTGTTTTTTCGCATGCATTTTTTATGTGCATTGTTGTTTTTCTTGAGTGTATTTTATGTTGTGTTTTTCATATTTTCGTTGTCATTTTTCTTGTTTTTCCATTTTTTTAATTGTTTTTTGTGTATTTCTGACTTGCTCAATCTGTGTTGCCAACTTATGTTTGTGTATTTTTACGTTAAACAATTTCTTATATGTATTTTTTATGTTTTTTTAAATACAAAACACGCCAATAAACATAAATTCAGAAGGGCAACGAAGCTCGTGACCTGCTGCCGCAACTGTACAAACGAATTGCGGAACTGGAACGGGAAAACAACTGGCTGAAGGACCAGTTGTGGCGACAACGCGACCCGGGAGGATATGCCATGGCACAACAGCAAAAGGTCGAAAATTGGAAAAAAAAATAAATAAAATATTCATAATTTTTTTTCAAAATTAGAGAAATGCCTAAAATTCTGCCAAAAATATTATTTATTTTTGAAATTTATAAAGGTACCGACTAGGGCTGGATGTAATTACGGGTTACGGAAATTATGTGCTTTTTGAGTTGCGTGTTTAGGGTTTGCGGATTCGCAAAATATTTTTGGATTCCGGATTATGGAATCCGTAATTTAAAAAATTGATTACGTCCAGCCCTGCTGATACTTACCCTAACGGTGATTTCGGCTTTTTATTGCTAAAAAATCGTATAATTAATTCTATAATTTAGCAAAAAAAAATCCCCAAAAAACAAATTTTACGGAATTTAGGACTGGAATGATAATGGAAATGTGACCCAAACTCAAAATGCCATGATGATGGGAGGCTTTCCGCAGAGAGTGATGAGCGAGACATCGGTGAGTATGTTTCGTGATTTTTTTATTGAGAATTTTTTACAGATTCCTGCGATGTTCGGAGCCATGCCAGCTCAACAAATGGTAGAAAATTCAAATTTTTAAAATAAATTTTTAATATATTCATTAGACCTTTCATAGTTAAACGTGTATTTTATGGTCCGAATTTTTTATAATTAATTTTTTGTATTTTTATGAATTTCAAAGGTCTTCTAAATTATAAATATCAGATGGATTTTTTGTAAATATTTTCTGAAAATATAGATTTTGAATAAACTTTGACCCTTTATTTATAAGGCCTCTCCCTCTAATAAAGACCCCTTTATGATTTGTAAAATATGACTACAAAACTACAAAATTAGGATTAAACTCATTAATAAACTAACTTATTATGTTTGGTTAAATTCAGTTTTTCTTCTTCTAGCCCTCTAAAATAAAGCCCCCCCCCTCCTCTGGCAAATCCCATTCGAAATAAACTGATAAAATGCCATAGATTTATTTTTTAAAGAACTAAAACTATAATAATTTGACTATTTTCCTGTTTTTTTCAAATGAATTTTCCCTCAATTTTTCTAAACAATTTTATAGGGTTTTAACGCATTTTAAAAATTTCCTCAAAAATTTTCCACTTTCACCAGGGCAACACCAGTCCCCAGGGCGGCGGCGGCGGCGAAATTATGACCGGAGTTGCGGATTGGCAAAATGCCAACCTGAACGGTGCCGAATTTTGTGCGAATTCTCCGGCGACTGCTGGCGGTGCCGCGTCCCAATCCGGCACTTTTGCTTCCGGAATCGCGCGCACCCGCCCGATCAAGCGGCCCGCGGTCCGCCGCTCCGTGTCCGCCATGAACATACATTGCTCCCCCGTGACCGTGAGCGGTGGAAGTGTGTCACCGATGCCGCCTCATCATCCGCACATATCGCCATCACCGGTATCACATTTTAAATTTATGATAGTTTATGAGATAATAAGTCATAGAAAAATAGGAATAAATTTATCATATTTTTGTGCAAAAAGAGAATTTTCTATTTATATGTACATATCGATGTTGACGCCTTCACCTGTATCGCTTGGAGATTTTTCATAATATACCTATGCTGACTTGTGAGATTTCCGAGTTTTCTTATCATTTTTTCTTACAATTTTTGCATGCATATTTTCCGCAAAATTTAGGAAATATATAAATTTATGAAAATTTTCAATTTTTCTTTCACTGTCATTTGCCTTCATCGGTACACATCATAAATTTTTCATTATCTACTACCGAATGCATATTCTTTCAGGTCCTCACCGGTTTCACATCATAGTTTTTTTAAGATATAATCAGGGTAGAAAAGCCAGAGAATTCCGAACCTACTCTCACCGACTTTACAGTGTCTGTTAATGTTATCTCTCACTTTTCCTTTTTTTCCTCGCCGCGAAAAGACAATATAAATAGAAGAGAAAATCATTCGCTTCGAAAGATCGAGGGTTCAAAGCAATTCAATCGGCGCCCAATTTTTATCCTAATAATTCACAGATTCCCAAAAGTTTTGTGTCCAGCATCCGAAAATATTCGTTTTTCTACTCATGCTTCCTTATTATATGCCATCACATTAAAAAATCTTTTCCATAAAAATCCCAAATTTTCAAAGAAAAGATCGATTTTCTTAAGATTAATCTAATGCTTTTTTGGTCCTGCTCTACTACTTTTATTTTTTATTATTACATAGAAGACTGTTTTTGAAAGAATTTTTTTTCAATTTTTCCGATTTTTTTTTGTATGATTTTAATAGTTTTTGGCTCCATTTTATAGCAACCAGCTCTGCCCCATGACGGTACCAAGAGTCCGATGCCCCAACCACAACAACAGTTCCAACAACAATCTCCGCTGCCGCAACTCATGGACCATTCGCAGTGGTGGAACAGCAGTTGCGGCGCTGCCCAGTCGCCGCCCCAGCAGCATACGCAGGCGTTCCGTTGTCGCTCTGCGTCAATGGCCGCCTCTGACGCGGCTGGCAACAATGTTTATGGACGTCAAAACTCCATGGAACCAGTGATGGTGCGTAAATTATGGACTTACGGAGTTCATTTTTTGGTCATGTTTCATGTTTAAATGGAATTTTTGCGATATTCTGAACCCTCCGAATTTCGCCTTTCGATATTTTTATTTAAATTCTTCGATTTTCAATTTTTAGTTATCACTCATATCCCTTTCTTGATACTAGTTGGTTTTATAATCCACAAAAATGGCGGTTTACAATCTGTGCTGGGGCCAATTGGTCCAAGCATTTTATGCCCTAAGATGTGACCCTTTTATTTTTTGGAAATTCTATAGATTTTTGAATTGAGAGAATACGATTTTCGAAAATTTTTACATAATTTTTATATTTTATAAAAGAAGGGCTAAATAGCAGAATAGAGAGTTTTGGTTTGATTGGGACTTTTTAAACATACTTTTGCAATCGGTCGATAATAAAAATGATTATAGAAAAATGGATTTTTTTTATTTTATTATTTAAGGTGATGTATAACAACAACACCAACGCATCGGCCAATTTTGGCCAAAGTCAACCGGCTCCGGAAACGCCCTCTTTTGACGCAGCTTTTGGTGCGTCAATGGACGAAGCGCAGCAATACGCAGCTGCAGGCGGTGATCTGCTTGCAGGTCCGCCTGCCCCAAAACGCAGTTCCTCCTTCTCCGACATCTGCGCCTCCTACCAGCAGATGAACTTGCAGGGTAAAAATGGACAGTTCCGATGAAAATTATAGATCTAAATTTTAGATTCCTTAAGCATTGAAACCTAAATTTTTTTTAAAAAAAATTATAAAAAAAATAGCCTAGAGCGTTTAAGTCAGGAAAAAGTTAATATCATCTTTTAAAAATCAATATTTTTATCCCAAAAATTGTTTTAAACTTTCTATTATTTGCAGAAGTGCAACAACCGGACGGTTTCTTTGCGCCTCCATTTGCATTCGGCAAGTACATTATTCATACAAAATATATATTGTACATAGTACAGTATATGCTTAAAAATAATAAATAAATAAATCCATACACCATATTTACTCTAAAATAAGTCTAAGGGGTCTTATTTTTCCAAACTCCTCAAAGGAGGGCTTTATTTTAGAGCAGGGCTTTATTTTTGAGGAAATAGATATTTATGAAATAATAATACAAGTGGTAAATACTGTATGTACATGAGTGTATACAGTGGAAAACTATTTTTTAGTAAATTTATTGAAACAAAAGAGATTTTAAAAAATTAAAATCAATAATTAAAATTGTATGAATTCGATAAAATTCGAACAAATGATTGCATAGTTGGTTTCACCAACAAAAGACACAATTCTTATTGACTTTTGTACTGGGATACCGTAAAAACTCTATTTATGCCCCGGGGGTCATATTTTTCAACCCCTCTCCAGAGGGGGGGGGGTTTATTGGGGGGAGAGGACAAAAAGAGTTTTTATTATAGTCGTATTATAGCGTTTTAATATTGGTTATTTTATTTTGATGAATAACTGAAATCCAGTATTCTGTCATGATATGGCACTTTTGCAGACATAATGCCAGACCCAAATGCGCCACAGTCCAAACCGGCGAATAATGTTCAGGCCCCTGGTCTACCGTATGGCTCCTTTGACAGTAACCTTGATTGCGAAAAAATGATAAAAATCATAATTTTTATCAGGAAATACCCTATTGACACCGATCAATGAGGACACACCAAGATTATATCTGGAGCATTGATATAAAGATGGATATTTAATCATTATTTTATTTCTGTAGAGTGGATTTTTGAGGTCTAAAAATCAGTTTAAATCGAAAATTTCTCCGAAATAAAAAATTTATAATTCATTTATATTATTTGCTTTAAAATTCTTTATTATAACTTGAAAATCCAAAAAAATAGAAATAGTAAATTTATTATTATATATAATCATTATACTTATATTCCATCCCTACCTCTAGTCTCGTTGCTAAAATCCCCTGATGAGATAAAACAGTTCAAATATATTATTCTATACCCTCTTTTTTAATTTACTCTATTATTGTCCAATCGTTTCACAAATATTATTCCATTTTAATCGCATTTCATTCATGTAAAATACTTCATTATCCCAATTGTTATGTATTTCCATCTTCAAAACGTTAAATTAATTCAAAAAATTGATCTTTTTGAATAGAATAAAGGCGATTTGTTATTTTTATTTAATGTAAAAATAAGGAAATTTTTTATTTTTGAAGGGGGCTTATTTTAGAGGGCCTTATATTAGAGAGAATTAGGAGTCATAATTTCTCTATATTTTAGGACGAATTTCTAGAGACGGCCAAAAATAATAATGAATTATCAATTGTATTCTTATTAATTTTGAATTAATAAAAATCCAAAAAAATTTAACTGCACTATTTTGGTTATGCTTTATAAAAGTTAAAATTCCATTTTTATTCATATTTCATCAAATGAAAAATAATAAAGCCCCCAAAAGTCCCAATTCTCGGCCTCCACCCATCAATTCTCGTCCATCATCTCTTCTCCATTTTCCTCTGCTGCAAATTCCACCAATTTTTACACAAATGAAGGAAGGTGATCGCGAGACAAGGGACTGGGCAAGTATAATTTATAATTTATAACAATATTATTTTTTTCGCCCCGGGCACCGATTTTGTGACTGATCGATCAGCAGAATCGGTGTCCCTGTCCCAAAAATTTGGCCATCGCAAAATTTCTTATTATTAAACTCATTAGACTCCAGTCAATCCGCCGTTGATGATCGAAAATTTATTACTTGTCTAAATCATAGAAAATACAAGGACTTCAAAATTTTGGCTGTGAAATGCAATGATTTTTTACTCAATAATCTACAGAAAATTGAAATATCCTCTTGGACGGTAAATAAATGATTTTAAAACAAAAAATTATTTTCTTGGATAGGCTTGTATCTATTAGTTGGAGACAGTAAAACATAATTAATAATTAACCATTTAAATTACCATAATTTGGTAATTAATTCATTTTGAAATCTTTTTCTTTGCAAAATTGACAATAATTGGGCCAATTGTTCAATATTTTTTAATTTTGAAAATTTTTCCGAGCCTGTCTACTGGCAATTCTATAAAAAAATGTACAAAAAATCGCGCATCATATTTTCTCTATATGTAGCTATGATTGCACTTTGAGATTTTAGCCTAATAAGAAATTTAAAAAAAATCGATATCGATTGGCCAAAATGGCGATTTCTTGACATTCTGATATCTTTTTCAACCTACTAGCATCTAATAATTTTTTAATAATTTAATATATTTTTCCCACTAATTTCGGAATCTGTTTTTTTCATACCATACTTAGGTCTTAAATGCATATTTACTCATTATTTTTCATTTTCACAATTTTTTCAGAAAATTTCACAAAAATGTCAATTTACACCCTCACTTTGATCACTTTTTGTTTTTGGAAAGCCTGCCAAGGCTCATTTCTGATCGAAGACTACCCGAATCCGATGATCAATTCGACGCTGTGGAGATGCGGAATCCAGTCCACCGGCCCGCTATGTGATCCGGACTCGTTGCTGAACGACACGGAACGCGCGGAAGCTCTGAGTCTGGTCCAGCAGTTCCTGGAGGACACGGATGTTGATGTGAGTCACAAATTATTATTATTATTGATTGATTTTTATTGATTTTTTGGAACAAGGATAATTTGTCATCGTTGGTATGTGTTCGTTATTTTTACTAGAGTTACCGTATTTCCTATGCAATTAATCCCCTCCCTGCAATAAACTCCCCCTCTTAAGAGGGGTCGAAAATAATTCCCTACGGTGGTCCAAATATCGGAAATACGGTAAGAATTTAGAATTTTCGAACCTATATAAGTAAAGAATCACTCCAGAAGTTACTAAGCACTGATGGTGATAGAATCAGGCTTCTTATTTAATGTTAGAATTATTTATAGCTTTATTGAAGGAAATTTGATTTGTTTATTGCTTCGAGATTTTTCATTGATTTTATCGATTGATTTTAGTGGTTTATTAATGTATTAATTGGTTGAAACCAATCGACAAATCAATAACTTTGATTTCAGAATAATGCCGATGACGGCAGTTGCAAGAGCAAGGGAGTGACAATTGGACTGGCAATATCCCGAGATCCCATTATTTCAAAGGTACAGATTATTTAAAATTTTAAAATTTTCAAAAATTTAATTGAAACCCATAAAAAATATTTTTGCAGAATCGGCAACAAAATGTGACGGATGATCTGATGCGCAACGGGTGGAAGCTGGACACCCGATGCAACAAGGCCCTGATGCTCACACTGTCGGTGCAGCCAAACCCGATCGTCAGGTTCAGCCGGTACATGACCACTCCAGTGTTTGACGACGAGTTGCACCATGTGATCTGGACCGAGGCAAAAATTATAATTAAAATATTGTTTTTTTCGGACCTGGATCTAGTGAGTTCATCACTTGATAAGGACTTAAAAATTGCCAAAAAATCGAAACTTTTAATCACGATAAGTTGAATAAAAAAATGTTCAATAAGCATAATACTAAGTAATAAATATACAACAAGACTGGCTCTCAAGGCATTAATTCCATTGACCAAATTTGTATACTTCTAATAACCATGCCATGCTACTGTATAAAAAGGTTCTATTAAAGCACTGCAACACTTTCTACACATTTAATCTACCATGTAATAATCGGTAGCGTTATCTGGTGTTTCCGGCTGATTAGAATTTGGCCCTCTCTTTTAGAGGGGTTTAGTTTTAGAATCTGTACCTCTCCCCGGTAAAATTCCGGTTTTCAGATAATTCCATCAAACATCTATTTATGCATCTTTTTAATTATTATTTTCTATTTATCACATTAAAATTAGCATTAAATGCCATATTATCAACATTTTCACAGATGCACCTGCTGCGCGACAAGCACTACATGGAGTGGGTCCGTCTGGTGCTGGACGGCATCCGGGCCACCATTGTCGACCGGCACAGTATGCTCAACTCGCTACAGTATGACAATCTTGGTACCGCTTCTTGTGCCGGCCACGGATTCGTCATCATGTGCGCTCTGTTCACCATCATTGCATCGGTGGCATTGGCGTTGAGCGCTCCGCGCATGGCGGAAGAGTGCCATCGCCGCTTCGGCCACCTCGTGGGACATCCGGCCCCATTTCCGATGATGCGTTTCACCAACAACAATAACGCACATGGCACAAATGTTGGTGCTGCTGCGTCAAATGGAATTGCGCACTAGATGGATAGCACCGGCACCAAAATGATCAATTTTCATTGACTAAATGTGATGCAAAATTGGTGGACAAAAACCTGAGCTGTTCTATCAAACTTTTTAAAACTTTAAACTAAAAATTCATATGACAAAAAAATTAGAAAAAAAATCATAAAAATTTCCTTGGAAAATTTAATCAGCCAGGCTAAAAAAACAGATATAATTTTCTGCATATAGTAAGTACTTGCTTTTAAAGTTTTCATGTAATAGAATTTAAAAAATTTCCAGCAGGGGTCCCCAAGTTTCCGTGTTTTCTTTCTGCAAATTTCCGTACTCACTTTATTAAAACAACATGGTTGTACCGTAACCATATCATCACTCTTCAAATTGTACAACTATGATTAAGAGATACCATAGAACGATACTTCCTTAAAATATGTATATGGGCATCAGAGTTATCTTATAGTCTGTTTGTGATTTCCAAAATAAAAAAGTGTTAAAAATAAAGATAAAGAGAAAGGCAAAGAGTGGAAAGGAAAAAAGTTTTTTCGGAATTTTTTTATTCTTTGCTTCGATTAAAAATGCCAAACAATGGCTATGTAAAAACATTCCTAATCCAAATTTTATTGTAAAATTAAAATTATTCAGAGTTCAGAATGATTAATATGCTTAAAAAAACTTTTGGAATTTTTGGATTTTTTAGTAGGTTTTTTCGAGATTTTTATGATTTTTATACTGACCTTTATTCCGCACATGTTAATTGAGAGGAATCCGGATATATTTTTTCTGCACAGATGTAATCTTGACGAAGTTGTCATCTGGAATTTCTTATTTTTGCACATTTATTTTCACATATCTTTATTTCCCACCAATATAAATTCCATATATAGGTAGATACCGATTTCACAAAAAATCCCATTTTCATGCCCTAATTAAACTGAAAACCCATCAAAATGACTTTCTTATGGGGTCAAAAATGTGAAAATTTTCAATTGTTATCCTAAAAACTATTTAGAACAACTCTTTGGAATTAAATTTTAAAAATCCGCTCCAGAGAGGGGTCTATTTGAGCGAGGGAATGCAGGTTCATCCACAGCGATGGATCATGGGACATTATTTTTCGTGCTTGTGCGTTTCTAAAAAAATGCAAATCCATCAAAAAGGCGCAAGTGTCGCGTTTCTAAAAAAATGCAAATCCACCAAAAGGGCAAACTACGACTGAATACTACTAAACAACTAGAGAGGCAAAACGTCTAATAAGTGACGAAATAGGGATAAAAAATAATTAATAAAAAGAAAAATATTTAAAAAAAATTTAACTAATTATAATAAAAATTATTTTTAAAAATCCCACAATCCTAAGATGTATTTTTATGTTTTATCAAGCAGGAAGTAACGGAATTATTTTATAAATTTTTTACAAAATTTGTTTTACAAAAATTTCTTATCTTCAATTTTTCAACAAATTGAGATTGAGACCATAACGATTTTTGAATTAACCAAAGGGAAAAATACGTTATGTTTGTTGAAAGAATTTAATAATCAGTCTGATTAATAAAATACATCTTAGGATTGTGGGATTTTTAAAAATAATTTTTATTATAAATAGTTAAATTTTTTAAATATTTTTCTTTTTATTAATTATTTTTTATCCCTATTTCGTCACTTATTAGACGTTTTGCCTCTCTAGTTGTTTAGTAGCATTCAGTCGTAGTTTGCCCTTTTGGTGGATTTGCATTTTTTTAGAAACGCGCAAGCACCTTATTTTTCAACCCCCTTCAATAGAGGGAGTGGGGTGGGTCTATTTGAGCATTGAGCATAGGCTTCTGATCTCAGCAGACGACTTTTAATTTGATTTTTACGGTAAATTTCCAGACAACCAAATTGCTTGTAGACTCATCTGACATATCTTCTGAAAGATTAAATGTCGTTTCAGTGAAAAGCGTCTAAATAAAAATAAAAACATTTATATTGAATATTGAAATATTTAATATGGGAATTAATTTTATTTCTTTAACAAATTATAGTATTCTGACCGGTTCAAAAAGCAACATAAAAGCAACATTTCATAAAAGCAACATTCCATTTTGATATTTTCAGTTTGGTGCTTTAGTCTTAAAACCCACCTTAGTTCATTTCCATTTATTTTAATATTGAATACTCATTTTTTGCATTTTGAATTAAACATATGTTTTTATAGAGATTAATAAATTAATCAAATTCGTTTTTTGAGTTTTTAGTGTTCTTTTTTTATTCATTTTGGTGCTTTTGACTGAAATGCTCATTTAATTATTTTCTACATTTTGATGCTTTTCGCTGAAACACCCATTTTGTCATTTTTCGCTGAAACGACTCAGAACGGAAATTTTCATGAGGCAAATAATAATCTAAAAATTAATAATTAAATTTTGGCTCCCAAAATTTCGGACCCAATTTTTGTCTTTCATGCTACTCCTTACTCCTTAATCAGCGGAATCGTAATCAGAATTTGCGACGGCTGGCAGCAGAGGGTAATAAAATGATGATGAGTGATGGATGTTGTGAAGAAGGTATGCACATATCGATCCAATCTGGTCTGGCGAAAAAACCCGACCAATCAGTTCCTTCAATCAAACCGGGTTCAATCAACAAACTGCGAATAACGCCGCTGCGAAAATAGCAAACACAACCATTTCGTCGTTCCATTTTTCCATACATATTTTCTTTTTTACTTTTCTTTTTTTCTGATTTTTTGGTACATACTTGCATATTTTGAACTGTGTATATATTGGTTGAATTCTATCAAAAAAATTCCAAAAAATTTTATAAATAATAAAAATCTATAAACTTTTGGCGATTAGTAAGAGAAACCCTCTCCAAAATCGAGACTGGCGAAGTAGTCCGGTAGCATCATAGTCCGCCGGTAGGAATATTATGGAGGTTCGAATCCCTTCAGGGGAATTTATTTTTTATGCCCTTTAACACTTTTCTTAACTTATTTATTCGCAATTATGTTAAGGATAACCCTATCTGGTGAAAAAAATTTAAACTCCCCAAATACAGGTATATGTAGTATCATCAGCTTAGTACTGATTTACCGTTCTCTGTCATCACCTATGCTTAATTTGGAAACAATCTTAGGTAAGACGATACATAATACTAGAATTTGACCCTATAGTGGGTAAATCCCAAGTTCAAATAAGACAGAGCAAAAAATGCGAGAGAACATGGCGCAGAGAAAAAGAACATATGTGTCTCTGGCGCGTTACTACAGAACAGCCGGCTCCGAATTCCGTACTTTTCGATGTTTCGCTATCGGTGCTTTGTAATTCGCTTTTCGTTTAATTTTTTGCCAAATGACTATAGGGTCGAAAAAATATTCTAGTAATACATATAATGTTCTTTGTACGTCCGAATATTGGAGAGTAGATGGTCAATTATCGGTTCTGATTCCGGAAAAATGCATCAGGAATTTTTGCAACTTTACAATTAAAAAAGGTCAACCCAAGAAACCCAATTTTTATTGACATTGAAATTTGGTGATGAGTGCAAAAAATTTTTCTTAATTCAGATTTGTATTACTATATGTACTATGAATGATTTTATGCTTTTATATCCTACTATATAATTTGCATTTAATAAACAATTATATAATGTCGGACGGAATTCGCGCTGTGCTGATCACTTTTGCCATGGCATTCCAGTTGTTCGGATTCGGCCTCTCAATTTGTGCCATTCTGTCCTCCTCATGGCAGGTGAGTAAAATTACAAAATCAAAAAAATAAAATAATTATTTCCAATTGTAAAGATAGTGGATTTGGAGGAGCATAACTCGGAGCATGAACATGACCTCTGGTTGGACTGTATGCGGCCCAAATATCGGTGGGGAAATTATTTTTTTAGTACTTAATAGGTTCGTAATGGTCTAATTTACTTATTATATAAAATATAACTTTATAAGTCCCTCCTATAGTGATTTTAAGATCTTCTATATTTCATTTAATATAATTATTTCCTAAAAAAGGCTCCAATAAAAAATAAAAAATTGCGATTCTAATTGTTAAAGCTCTACATTACCCTTCCAACAAATCTTCATTAGATCTCTCCATTATAATTAAAAAAATTAATTTATCAACCTTACAGCCATCATATTTATTTTTATTAGACCAATGTTTTGTTGGACACAAGGATTAGTTGTTTTGCAATCAAGAAGTTTATAAAAACAACAAAAGCANGTGTGTTTATGTGTGTTTCTGGGATATTTTATAATTAATAAAATAATTTTTTATAAATTTATTAATAGATATTATGGCCATTTTGATCCGGAATACTTGGCCACCGCAGAGGTTGGACGGCACCGATTTTTTGCATGGCATAAAATTGTGCTCATATTATTGGTTATTTTATTTATTGCAAAATATGCTGTAATGGCTTTTTAATTTTTAGAGCCTCTCTCTGATCACAGCTATCTTGGCCATTCTAGTTGGGGTTCGTGAGTCTGATATATAATCAATAAAACACAATAAATTGTTACGATGCAATATATTAATTTGTATATTTAATGCTTTGTATCCACTATATTGGTCATTTTTTCAAAAAACCCTAAACACCTAATTACAACTTTTCGAGGGTGGTGCACACAGATGGTATACCTAATTATTTGAAATTCGAATATTCTTGAATAGTAACTGGATTTAAGGAACCATATGGTACCTGTAAAGTATGTAGTTATTGATACGGGATATACCGCATTCTCTCAAATAAGGAATTCCTCTAAAATTAGGCCCATCTCTAAAATAAGCCCCCTGAAGTGGTTAAAAATAGGACCTAAGCCTTATTTTGAGGAGAATACGGTACTTACAGTTAATAGATGAAAATTTTTGGATCATCGGTAGATACATTTTTTTGGCCCTCATAGCGAATATAAAAAAGATAAATGCCAACTTTTTTTATTGGCAAACATATAATTTAATATTTAACTAATTAAAGAAAATAAATTTAAAAATTGCAGGCGCTAAACTTGCTTGTCTGGTGTGTCAGTTTATGCTGTTTGCGCCGTCTGTGCACCCTCTGTTTGGTATCCTGTTCATTGGTGTTTGCGTTCGTAATATTCTTGACAAGTAGGTCGACGCAAAATTTTTAAAATAATTAATTTTATAAAAAATTCCTCAAAAATTGAAAAATATTGTTCCACTTATTTTTTTACCATGAGTTAGGAATGAAGCCATTTTATGAAATGCTAAATTTTGAGTGTATTCTAACAACTCCACTAGATCATTGCACTTTGCACATGGTGTTCGGGGACCCAACGAAAATGTGCGTCAGAGAAAGAGAAAAAAGACAGATCGCCAACACGAAATACTTTCAAAAATTGAAAAGTAGCAACCGATCCTATACTGAAGGAAATTTTCCTTGTAAAAATTTTTCACATCTTAAAAGGATTCGAGGCAAAAAAATTAATGGATCAGTATATAGCAAGACCCAACTTTTATGGTAAAACTCCCCGATCAATAATTAATTTACTGGCTCTTTATTTTGAAATTTTGGACATAATAAAATATTAATTTTATTATTTTTGTTTGCTAAGTTTAAAAATGTGGTGCGATTCATTCTCATAAAAGCATATTCATTTTGGCAATTATTATTATTTATTTTCTATATATTCCTCTTCTATAAAATTAATACTTATATATTATATTTAATAATTTTTTAGATTCATTTTTACCTTTTATTTAAGTTTTATTGTTAAAACTTTTTTTATTTTTCCATACAGCGTTTCTGTCCTGTGCCGGTGAAGTTGTTTTTCTCATCTACTCACAGCAACCTGAAAACCGTTTCATAAAGGGCGTTGCGCGACAACAATCATACGAAGTCTGGAGATTAGATAATAAACATGTGCAACACAATAAAATGTTTCCTACCCATTTCAGCAACAATTGGGCGTTGCATTTTACGTTCAACTTGCCGCTTGCTTTATGAATTTGTTGACATTATGCGTGTCCTTGGCAGTGCCAATCAGGTATACATAGTACACAATAAGTGGTCCACAGAAGGTCCTTTAAGACTAAAGACTCCTGCTACTAAAAGATACCCTAAGGTTTACGAAAATACTTTAAATTTTTTTTAAAAAACCTGGAAATCTGTTAAGATTTACGCAAAATTCCAAAATCTGGGCCAACCTTTGGCATAAACACATTTTGTCCATCAACCTCTTATCATCAAAATTTGTTAAGGATTCCAAAGAGTGTTTCGAAATATTTTCGATTTTCAAAGCTTTGTATATAATGGTATTTTACACATTTATTAAAAAAAAATTTAGGCGATTTTGGCATCAATACAAATACCGGAGGAGCACATCATGGACCTTCACTTATCCAGTCCAATAAATGCCATATTTGTTATCAGAATACATTTTTTTAATTAATTTTTATATATTTATCTACAATGAAGCAAATATTTTTTCTTTGAATAAAAATATATTCACTTTTATTACAAAGAAGGCCTAAAACAAAATATACAACTTCATTAACAATTTTTCCCTGCTTTTCTGATCATTGTGCCATCCATCGAATTCTGATTGACATCTTCTGGCTCCAGAAGTTCTGATCCGACTGATTTCTGTTGTTTCTGCACCTTGAAATGTTATCAATGCCGTCCTGATCCTGATTTGACATACATTCTGATTGATCATCGTTGTTCTGACATTGCTGTTCTGTTTGATTTTCAGTACATCGATGGTAGATAGACAAGGATAGCTGCTTCGACAGCGATGGCATCATCGGTAGGAGTTGTGTTGCGGTAGTTGTGAGACATTTTTTGGAAGTTGTGGAGCAAGTTTATAGCTTTTTGGAAGTTGTGGAGCAACTTTATAGCTTTTTGGAAGTTGTAGAGCAACTTTGATTCGAGGATGTTGTTTAGTGTCCATTCTGTCCAAAATCAAGTTCTTTTATAGCCCCAAAAATGCTTACAAGCTTACTATTTTTAGGATTCGACTTTCCGAACAAAATTTGCGTCAATTTTTCATTTTTTAATTTTCCTCCTTATTGTCATACTAAGGTGCATTATCCTGTAGAAAAATTATTAAATCTCGGATAACTTTTGGCCGAATAATTTCCTGGACCTTACCTTAAAGTTCAGTGTCCCTTTTAATTCGACCAAATGAATTTTATTTCCATTTTTAGAGTAGGTATTATCGCACTTTGAAGATCTTTAGCTTTATCTAATTTTTGAGCCTTTTCTACGGGGGTACTCGGCCAAGTTCCCAATGATTTCCTGTTTCCGGTGAATTTGTTTCAATTAATAGCAATGAATTTGTCCAAAA
>LDKF01000345.1:47522-85808 GCA_001026735.1 Rotylenchulus reniformis | reverse complement strand
CATGTTACGCCACTCCCCTTCAATCCCATAACGATGACAATATTTTTCAGCTCAACAATAACAACAATCACCACCACCATAACAACAGCAACAATGTGCTGTTCGAGCGTGATGCGCGCAGCGAACGCCCGGCCCCTCAAATGCCTACCACAGATGGCATTGAGGTGGGTTACGGTAGATTAGAGGGACGATTACGGTAAAAGTACGGCACAAAAAACGGTAAGATACCATAATGAGAATCCACTGAAGGGTTAGAGTGAAACCGCAGATTATCCATAGTAAGAGGTTACGGTAAGAGCAGTCTAGCAGATCGGTAGGGAAACTGATCGGTCTCCTTGCTGTGATGGTCCAGAATTAAGGATCTTTACCGTATGCCACGAAGATAGAATCAGTACCCGATTACCGTAACCAATACACCTTGGTGGCATCTATGTACAATCCCATGTTACAGTACCCCCGAGCAGCTTCATGGTCATCCTCAACGGTGGTCGAGATCATGCGAGACCCGATCGGTAGGTCATTTTCGCATCTCTTATATGTTCCGCAATGTTTGGCCACAACTTTTCCGACAATCACTTTAGTGGGCCATTGTGGAGAAATTCGGCCAAAATATTCTTCTATGGGTCATATTGGCGTTATGCTTTTGAAAAGCAGATTTTTATGAAATCTTTTTTGTGCCGTTTCCCCCAATTTCTCGAAATGTGCCAAATTCTGGCATGTTGATTTGCATCATTTTGGCCTAATTTTGGCTATAATAATTTCACTGGCCATATTAGTGATTTTTGGTCTATTTTACCATAGTTTCGAAAATTTAATCCAATCTTGGGCCATCTCAAAAATTGTGCCATTTTGGCCCAAATTTCCCCGCATTTGGCCATCTTCTAATTAATGACCAAAAAAATATCGATTTGAATCATTTTGGCTTTGGCTTTTTTGCTTATTTGGCCCAACTATTTTCCAGACTATTCTGGCCAATTACAAACCAAAAATTTTGCTGAAATGTTTTTCTTAGGCCGTCAAGTGTTCCGCTGTTTTCTGCACGAGGCGCTGGCCGAGGAGAACATGTTGTTTGTGGAGGAGGTGGAGAAGCTGAAGAAGGAGAAGCAGCCGGAACGCATCCGCAACGGGGTCCAGCAACTGCTCGAAAAGTACGGCCCATTCATCAACCTCAGCTCGGTGGCCATGAGCGTGAGTTGCCGGGGAAGGGGGAAGGGGAAGTTGCCTAGCAACTTTATAGTTTTTAAAATTTTCTATAAGTTGCCCGGCAACTTCTAGGAGGATATCGTTAGCTTCAGGATAACCATCTAGCTGATAAATAAAAAAGGAATTATTGATTTTTTGTTGTTCTGCAACCATCTTTGCATGCTAATTGGTTGCCTGGCAACTTTACGGGTTGCATTTTCAGAAATTACGCGAAGCCACCAAAGAGGAGAAGCCGAATCCGAAGACACTGGACATTGCGCACAAGGTAAAAATGCCAAACAAGATGTAGAACAGATTACACAATAGATCCGTTGGTACTACGGTAACTAGCATGATCCATAGGCATACGGTATGAGCATATGGTAAGTATGCAAACATACAGCTACCGCTACGGGAGTTCCGATGAAACACTTGTTTGGTCCCAAAAAGGTGTGCCGACATTTGCGGCCCATTCGTTATCCACAGCGAAAAAGTTATGGCCAAAATAGTGTGAATTTGGCCATAACTTTTTTCATAATGGCCAGATTCAATCGGGCTTACAAGGAAACATTTTCTACTGTCAGTTGGAATTTGCATATTCCATTCCAGCCATTTTGTAGAGCATGCACGACAACCGCGGTAAATTTTAATAGTAAATGCCCTTAGAGCTAGGAAGCTAAGTTATAGAACTTTTAATTTTTGATTAACGGTCGTTCACCCACACGGATCATCCACACACACTGGGATGGCATCCCTCGTTCAATTTTTACTAAACCTTAATCTTGATTATTCGCTGGTTTATATTCATTATTTTCTTTTATATAATAATTCCCAGCCGTTTTTATGGCACTTGCTTACCAGTGATTTTAGATGGTACGACCGATGCCATCCCGATTGGTGGATGATCTGCGTGGATGAACGACCGAACATTTAATATTTATTATTAGAAATTCAATAACTTTGCTTCCTGGCTCCAAGGGCATTTACTATTAAAATTTACCGCGGTTGTCGTGCATGCTCTACAAAATGGCAGGAACGGAATATGCAAATTCCGACTGACAGTAGAAAATGTTTCCTTGTTAGGCTCATTTTGTAGCTCTCTATTTTTTGACACCAAAATCATTTCTCGATAGCCGCAAATGTCGGGGCCGCAAATATCGTATAACCGGTCCCAAAAACGGGTTCCTGATAGGACACTCCCGTAGCCCCATGGCCATAACTACTCGTGGCCATCATGGCCATAATTCAAACCGTGGCCATAACTAATTTCAGAAGCAATTTTGGGAATAACTTGTTAGTGCCAGAAGATAGAACACAAAATGATCTACAACCATTTGCGAAACAGGTTATGGCCAAAGGATAATCGTGCCAGAAATCGCATGACTATTTGGCCAATCCTGTAGGCTTTTGGCTCACTTTCCAAGAAATTTTTCGAATGTTCATGAGCGAATATCCCCAACAGGAGATCTACAAGCTGCTGGAGAACGACCAGTTCCCGCGCTTCCGCCGCTCCAAGCTGTACCTGGGCTTCCTGGAACAGTTGCTGCCGCGTTCCTACGCCGAACGGTGGACGACGTCGTTTGACGCGTTGCTGGGCAACCAGGTGGGCCAACCAACAAGTTGGAGCAGTAACAGGACGAATTGGTGTTGATCATGTTCAGGTGGGACGCCATCACTTCCGCCAATTTTTGTTCAGCGTCCATGCGGAGGAGAACTTGCGTTTCTGGGTGTGTTATGCTGAAAAAATTACCAAAAAAAGGCCATAAAACTGAAAAAGGCCAGGGAAAGATGGGCCTAATTCAAAAAAATGGAAATTTTCCAAAAAAAAAATTTGAAAATCGTCCTAAAAGGCACTTTTGGGGAAAATGTGTTAGGAGGACTGTGAGAGTATGGCGCCAGATAATAAACTGGCCATAACTTTTTTCGGAAAGGGCAATTTTTGAGATCTTTTTTGCAAATAGAACCGATGCTAAAAAGGGTGGGGGCTCAGCAATTCTGGTAAAAAAGGAAATATCTACGCAATTATTATTTTCTGGTACAAAATTTAACTCAGAAATAGTTCATATTAAATTATTTTTAGAAAAGGAAATTCGTATAATCAATGTCTATAGACCGCCAAATTGCAATGCACAAAATACTAAAAAATTACTCAAATTTTTGACTGACCTAGTCAATAAAAAGTATGTTGTGCTTTGTGGTGACTTCAATATTCCAGATATATTGTGGTCTGATAATAAATTAGTTAACAAAAATAATCCAATAGCTAACATGTTCATTGAATTTACAGATCAGGCCCAATTAAAGCAAAGAATTAATGAACCTACTAGAGGAGAAGCATTTTTGGACCTAATTTTTACTTCTAACGAAAATCTCATTAAGAAGATTAATATTACTGAAAATTTCTCATCATCTGACCATAGGAAAATAGAATTTAAAGTTCAAGACCATGCATTAAAAACGCATAGACCACAGACTTATATAAGGGATCATAATGCAAAAANTCAACAACAATGACTATTGTTCTAAAATTTTAACCGATATAAACTTGGATAGAAATGTGATATGGGATAAGCTCAGGCATGTTCCAACAAAAAACTCCACTTCCCCTGATGAAATTCCATACATTCTTTTAAATAAATGTGCAGAACAATTGGCACCGATTTTAACTGATTTATTTAGGTTTATCCTGGATAATGGCCAAATTCCATCAGTCTGGAAGTCTTCCCTTATTATTCCAATTTATAAAAAAGGTGACAAGACTAGTCCAAAAAATTACAGGCCAATCTCATTGACAAGTACTGTCTGTAGAGTTTTTGAGCGAATTTTAGCGGATGAAATCATAAAATTCCTAAATAATAAATCATTTTTCAGTCCCGAACAATTTGGTTTTCTTAAATCCCGTAATACAACCACCCAACTGTTAACAACACTGAATGACTTTTATGAGGCAATTGAAAATAACAAGAAAATCGATGTTATTTACATCGATTTTGCTAAGGCATTCGATTCGGTGCCAATTGAGCTTTTACTTCAAAAATTATATAAAGTTGGAATCCGTGGAAAAATCCACAAATTCCTCCAAAATTTTCTATCAGATAGAACTTTTAGAGTAAAAATTAATCAATCATACTCTGAAACAACTCCTATTAAATCTGGGGTTCCCCAGGGTAGTGTACTTGGGCCACTCTTGTTTTTAATTTTTATAAATGATCTTCAGCTTTCGCTTCCCGATGGCATAAGCATTAAACTTTTTGCCGATGATGTCAAATTATATAAAATTTATAAAAATAATTCCGAAAAGAGGGAACTTCAAAATGCTTTAATAAAATTAGAACAATGGTCATTATCCAATGGACTAAAAATTTCAATTGAAAAATGCTGTAGTATTTATTTGGGCAAGAATAATACAAAAACAGATTATCACCTTTTTGGTGATAAAATAATTATAAAAGATTGCGTAAAGGATCTTGGTATTCTAATAGATTCTAAACTTGAATTCAATGAACATGTTAATCAAATCAGCAAAACAGCTTATTTTAAAATTCATCAGATTCTTAGAGTCTCAAAAACACGGGATCTCAGTACACTCATTTTTCTTTATAATACATATGTCAGACCACAATTAGAATATGCCTCTGAAGTTTGGAATCCTTCCAAACAAAATCTAATTCAAAAAATCGAAAAAAATACAGAAATTTTTTACCAGAATTGCATTGAAAAAATGTGGTCTAATTTATAGGCCATATACTGAACGACTTACACTATGCAATCTTCAGAAACTATCAAAAAGAAGAGAAATTACGGATTTAACAACAGCTTTTAAAATCATACGGGGAACGACCCATCTTAATTCCTCCAAATTTTTCAATTTTTCTGATAGATCCACCCGAAGATCACTCCTCCTGAAATTCAAAAAACATAGTAGAAAATCTCAAAATAATTTTTTCCACCGAACTATTAATAATTGGAATAAACTGCCCAATGAAGCCATGCAAATTATGGAATTGAGTCATTTCAAGGAATTCATCAAAAATCAATGAGTCCTGAGTGCGGTCACCTCTTATTTTATTGTATTTGTTTGATTTGCAGTTTCCCGATGACTTTGTTTTTCATCCATTGACATTTATTTATGATCATTTTACTTTTTGTTGTATTTCACCACATAAGAGTATCATTGATACCAGTGGGTTGCTCGATAAATAAATAAATAAAAAATAGAAAATGCACCCGTAAGAAATGAATTTTTGAAAATTTTCTACACGGCCCCCTGAAATGTTGGGCTCGTTACGCCCCTGGGGGGGGGGCACAGGTCCCCATCCTCCCTGGCTATGAGCCTGCCACAAATCAATTTTAGTTATTGATAAATTGTTGATTAATTTGCGTTTTATATTTATAATTTTTTTCATTTATTTTATTATTTTATCATTTTTTAATTCAATTTTCAGTGTTTCAAAAAACCTAGACTGGGCCCAGGCCAATTTTGTTCTAGGTTTTTTTCTAGGTCTGGGTTTTTCTAGGTTTTTTGCCTAGAAAACCTAGAACCTAGACTTTTCTGAAACCTAGAACCTAGACCTAGAATTTTAAATGTTGCCGATCTCTAATTTTTATATGCGCAAAAATTTCTCAAATATGCGCATAAAACATGCATCAAAAAGTGCCAAAATATGCGCAAAATATGCACAAAATATTCCTAAATTTTTTGTATGGCCTAAAAATGCAAAAAATTTTATCTAAATTTTGCTTAAAGAGCAATTCTCTACTATATAAAGTGGTTATTTGCATATTTAACGCATTTTCAAAACATAAAATAAAGCGAAAGAAAATCCCCAAAAATGGAAAAATGTATTCTACAATTTGTCTCCAATTTTGATTATCGAAAAGGATTTTACCGTTTTCTCAGAAACGAAATTTTTCGCTATTTTAAAATTAAATATTTTTCACAAATTGCTCAAAAATTAGAAAATATGCCCAAAAAAGTCAAAATATGTATAAAAAATGTCCCGAAAATTCCCAAAATATGCGGAACACGAAAAATGGAATACGCACAAAAGTAGAAAATATGCAAAAATATGCAGTTAGAAATCCATGCTAGAGCGTTCAAATCATGCTAAAAATGTGTTTTACGTGATTTTCAGGCCTTTCTGAGCCCGCAAAAAAAAACTACTACTGACAACTCGTCTACGGACAATTCGTCTAACCACTTTTTAAATTTTCACAGGCATGGATTTGTTATTTGTTGAAAGATTTTTCAATAATGTTCGTTGAAATTTTTTTTCGAGGCCTAGTTGTGATGAAAAAGCAGATGCCTAATGAAATTTTTAAAAAATTTCTAAAAAATTTTGGGAAATATTTTGAGCTTAAGAAAATTGTAGGAAAAATATGAGGCCTAGAAAATTGGGTACTTTTCCAGTTTACCCCCCCTGGAATTTTTTTTAAATTTTTTTGTTGGCTAAAATTAACCAACAATCTTACTGTTAGAAGTGATCAGGGGGTTTTAACATGTGCTGAGTTCGAATCTGATGTCAGATTTGTCGTATGATTTCGTCAAATCTATGATTTTGTATTGTTATCATCTTTTACACTATAGTGTCTTACCAAAATCAGATGAAAACGAAAAAGATGGCAAAATCATAGATTTGACGAAATCATACGACAAATCTGACATCAGATTCGAACTCAGCACATGTTAAAACCCCCTGATCACTTCTAACAGTAAGATTGTTGGTTAATTTTAGCCAAAAAAAATTTAAAAAAAAATTCCAGGGGGGGTAAACTGGAAAAGTACCGAAAATTGGAAATTTTTTGAATTCTGTGAAGATAAAAAACGTGATTTAATGAAAAATTATTAAAAAATGAATAGGCGAATTGTCCATAGACAAGTCACAAGTTGTCCCAGTAGACGAGTTGTCAGCAGTAGACGAATTGTCCGTAGACGAGCTGTCCGTAGAGCGTAGACGAGCTGTCCGCCAAAACCAAAACTTTTTGTATAACCTTTATGAGTTTTCTATTTTTATTGAAAAAACCTCAAAAAAAAGTCCGAAAATGGGTCACGTAAGCTGCAAACATAAAAGGCCGCTCATTGGCATTTGGAAATCCCTTTCTGTCAGAATGTCTCGAAGCGATTTAGTTTGCATTAGGGTAAATCTCAGCGCGACCACACATTGTGAGGAATGAGCAGTTTGGAGGGGCGTTGGTGCAGAAGATCCCCGGACAGAAGATCCCCAAACTGACAAAAAAAAAGATCCCCATGTACAAAAACTTTTTTATTATCCAGTTAGACCAAAAGTATAAAAAGCAAAGTTGTGCAGAATATATTTAGTTTTTCGAAATTCGAACAAAAAGTTCGAAATTTTCTTGAAATACTCCATTTTTCGATATTTTCGAAAAATTTCGAACTTTTTGGCCGAATTTCAAAAAATTAAAAATACCAAAAAAAGAGCATGAAATTCTGCACCTTTTTGCTTTTTACACTTTTGGTCTAACTGGTCTAACAAAAAAGTTTTTGTACATGGGGATATTTTTTTGTCAGTTTGGGGATCTTCTGTCCGGGGATCTTCTGCGTTGACTGCGTTGACCCCGTTTGGAGGGGGTATTTATTTGGAGAGGGTGGAGGGCCACGCCCATGCCAAAGAATGACACGCCCACTTCAAGATGGAGTGGTCTTTGGATTCAACGAAGGAACAGAGACAAGGAGTAGAGAGAACAGAAGCGCCAAACGCATCAGACTAATCGCTTCGAAACATTCTGGCTCCAAAAAAGGAAGCCAGATTTCCACATTTTTCTGACGCATTTTATCTCATTTGTTGCTTTCTTTTCGCAATTAGAACTGAGAAAAAGTCTCTTTTCTTTTCAATGGCGTTTGTTATTGGTTATTGCATTTCCTCGGCAAACTTCAGGGTATAAAATATACACTGAATTGACCTTTTTTGTGAATTTTTTGTCATGGTCACAGATGAGAAAAATGAAAAACAAAATTGTTGATTTTGTTCTTTTAAAGGAAAAATTTTATTAGTTAAAAATTTCTCCAGGCTTATTTTCATAATCAATCTTAATATGAATAAATCTGATTTTTCTTAGGAACATTACCACATATATTTACATTTCCTTTGCATTAAATTTCTCCGAATGGCTTTAAAGCTTTCGTTCTTCTATGACGTTATATGCCCACGTTCCTGGATTTTCTATCAAGTAAGTAATAGAAAATTATCTTTTCGACAAAAAAGGCACAGTTAATTAAACAACAGATAATCATTTATCATTTTCAGGTTCTTCAGAAGAAGCTCCCGATATGGAGAAAATTCAGGGATTTTGAGATCGATTACCTGCCAAGTTCCTCCGTCTTTTTGCATGAACGAATATGTCTGTTTTTAGTAGCACTTACTAAAAAGCAAATAAGGACTTCCACTTGAGAAATTTATAATTTATCAAATATTACTTCCAAAATTGAACATTTTTTTGACCGAAAAATCAGTCTGATCCCAATCTATATTTTTTATTATTCAAATTAATTACTATAAAATAAAAAAAATTCAGATGACATTCATCCGGCGGGGATCATCTCCAGAAAGAAAAAATATATGGTTCAAGAATTGGAAGACATTTGCGACTTTTACGGATTAGAAAAAGCAAATTTTGAAATTGTACGATTTAAATGTTTTTTAAAGAATTTTAAAAATCCTTTTCAGACTTACGACCTAGAAAATCGCAGATCTCGTAGTTGCCTGTTATTTCTCAACTATTTGCGACTAAATCGACCGGACATCTATCAAATGTTTATGGAACGGATTATGAGCGATTTTTGGTATAAATCTGCGTCTTTCAACCATACCGCACAGTTTTTTAAGGTATTTAGTGGATTATGGCATAAAAAATCAATTCTTAGTTGTGCAATTCGGTGTTAGAGATTTTACAATTAGGTGATTTTTATTAAAAAATGAAGCCTTTAATTGAACTGCACGACTTTTTGAAAAATGAAAATCGCCGATAAAAAATGAAAATGTTTTACTAAAAACGGAAATTAAAAAAGAATAAATTTAAAAACTAACGTCATGATATTGTTTAAAAAAACAATAATTTTCAATGCCAATTCAGCTTGGCCTAACTCTGGGTGTTTCCTTCAAAGAAATGGACAACATCATATTGCACATTGAAAATCGGGAAAATTACATGGACATCCGGTTCCGAAACCAAACATTGCTGTTTGATGAACGCGTAAGATGATTTAAACCAATTAAATATGATTGATTCGATTAAGATTTTTTAATTATCTGTAAAAAATTTTCAAATCATTCAGGACTTATATAGGGGAAAAACATTAAATTTTGGATTCATTTTTATTTTTTGATAGAATCCAGCCGATCCATTTTTTATAAAAAAAATTTTGTTTATAAAACTTTGGTTTCTCGAATCCCCACCCCTTTATAATTCTTATTACCACAAATTATCATTTTTGCAGATTGTCGGTCTTCCCTGGCTTCGTGTCGATTCTGTCCCGGGTGCTGAGAAACTCTACGCCTTTACCGAAATCCTTCGGCTTGAACTCATGGACGAATTGGTGGCCCAAACCTGCTTCAATCCCCTCAACCACAATGTTGGGAACCCCCTGTTCCATCCGGCGGAAAACAAAATCAGCGAAGAGACGAGTGAAAACCCATTTCTAAATGAGGAAGTGAAATCAATGGAGCGTGAATGGAAAAGAAAAGTCAAAGTCAGATGATTAATGTTTTTACATTTTTATAAAATTTATTTGTTTTTTCAATGGTACTAAAATTTCGCTCATTTATAATTCTTTATATTAATTAAGGACATTTTATTTTCAAATTTCATTTTGTTTTGTTAATTCTCTCATTTCATGATGAATTGTTTGTGCCGTAATGGAAACCGGCTTCGGCTCTCGTGCAGATCCACAATAAGCCCAATCATAGAGGCGGCGGCAACCACACCACCTTCATCTTCAGGTATTCCAATGCCAATGTATATCTTTTATAGTATTAAAACCGAAAAATAAATTGTTATTTATCTCATTTTCTGTCGTAATTGAGAATATCTTTAACCACATGTGCTTTATGTTTTGTAATTAAAAAAGAAAATTCTATTATTATCTTTCATGATATGTTGAAAATGTGAGCGGCTGAAGAATATCCCTTTAAATTTCTCTGTTAAGCGCGGATTTGCATTGCAAAGCGATGCGGAAGCGATGGTCCGCTGACCGTTCGCTCGCGAAATGTGCCGTTGAAAAAGACCAATGCAGCGGATGAAATTGCACGGACCAAGTTCGACCTGCTCGATCCGGTGACCATCGCTGAGATGCCGCGTGCCCAACAACGCTTTGTCAGTTTATTATTTTATTAAAAAGATTAAAACAAATCTGTATTTTATTTTTTTATCGTTTTTGTTGGTTTTTTTCTTTTTTTTTGAATATTTTATCCAGGTGCGTCAGCTGGACAAGTACAACCGCGAAAGGGTGCGTCAAATGTTCGCCAAGAATAAGCAGATGATCCTCTGGGGATGGGGTCTGGGCGCCGGCTGTTTGAGCATTTACCTGTACACCATGTGGGTGCTGAGGCGAGAGACCTTCCTGGAGGAAATTGACGAGGAAGTGGCCATTGAACGAGGCGAACTGCAAGTGGACGACCAGGGCAAGCCGGTCAAACTCGCGGAAAAATAAAAGAGCGATGGCATTTTTGATTGATTCGATTGTTTTCCATTCTCCATTTAGCACTTTTGCTCATTCATTGTTCAATTTAATAGATTTAATATTTTGTTTTGACGTGCTTAAATGTTTTACATAAAAATTTGTAACATTATATTGTCTACGCGTTTAATCGCAAAGAATTTTCCATGAATTCATTTAATTGTAATTTTTATTGTGATTTTCCATTTACTTGTGGAAATTGGTTTTAATTTTTGATTAATAGCATGCATATTGCATAATTTGGCGTTTTGTTGTTATCGTTTTAGATGGCGCTACCCATTCGTCTAGTCAGCCAAAAAGCCACGATTCGTCTAAAAATTCAAAAACACATTGTAGGTCCCGCAAAATGACATGTATCCCAAGGTGTCATGTAGACCACCCAAGACGGCATGTAGAAGCCGTAAATAATAGCATGTATTAATAGAGAGTATTTTGGCTTTTTTTTGTTGCCGGTTAAGACGATTCATGGTTTTTTTTGCTGTTTAGACGAATCGTGACTTTTTGTGGTTAGACGAATCGTGGGGCAGCGTTTAGATCAGGGGTGATATCTAAAATTTTTCAAAATCAGAACTTCGCAGTCAAAAAATCAGATTTCATGGTCAAAAATCAGAACATTTTGTAAAAAGCTTTAAAAACAATCGTAAATCAATTTATTTATGTAATATTATTTCACATATCGCATTTCTCACCACCCATGATCAATCCAGACAATTTGGGAGAAGAAAATGAGTACCTAAATCATAAAAGGTCAGTGGTGTAGCCAGAAAAAAATTTCAGCGGGGAATGGGGAGAGAGAGTCCCCGGCGGCCCCTATCGGGGCCGCCGGGGAAATTTTTTTGTAGTTTTATCAAATTTTCTTAAGGAAATTGACCAATTTTCTGCCTTTAGTGAAAAAATTTTGCGTTTTTAGACGATTTTCTTATGAAAATTGATCAATTTTTAGCGTCTTATGGAGAAATTTGACGTTAATATTGTGGAGCCGGCGGCCCCGATAGGGGCCGCCGGAGAAAATTTTTGCATTTTCAGGTTTCTTCCTTAAATTTGGTCATTTTTTAAATATTTTTGTAAAAATTTACTAGTTAGTGTGTGTCGGCGGTCCCGATAGGGACCGCCGGAGAAAATTTTGAAAAATTAGTCCTTTTCATACGAAAACTTGATCATTTTTAAAATAAAATTTTCCAAAATCCCAATAATCAGGACAAAATAAGAACGGTGGTCGAAAATCAGAACAAATCTGGTAAATCAGAACATTTTAATTTTACCAGATTTGGACCCTCCAAATCAGAACAAATCTGGTAAATCAGAACCAGGGTGACNCCCCCTCCCCTCTAATCTTTCTCTGGTCTCTATTAAAATGAATCATGATTTCGATTCTTCTAAGGCCTATGATCTCTTCCTTTTCAACTCCGAATTGCTCAAAAATGTATCAAGTGCAGAGAAATATGAAGTATAAATTTATTTTGCGAATTTGTGTTTTAATTGGTGCCAGGATTTTTACCAGGATTTTGAAAAATTTTGCCAGGATTTTACCAGGATTTTTGAATCCCGCGCCAGGATTTTGGTGTTTGGAGATGGTCACCCTGATCAGAACATATATCACCCCTGGTTTAGATTGCAGCAAACTCTTTTGCGAAGTCCATATTTTTAATCCTATTTAATTTTTTTAAAAATTAAATTAATTTTAAGCTTTCCTTTTTGGCGTGATAGAATGTAGAAGAAATTGCCTTAGTTTATGTAAAGGAGAAATTTTTCGTTTTTAGCATTAAAGATTTTTATTATTTTATCAAAACGAAATAACTCAAAGATGACACACAATTAGGGTCAAGGCAGAGAAAGAGAATAGCGTTTTTTCACATTCTCTGCTGGAAATTCAAATGCTGTGTTTACGCCATAATTATTTTCTCTGTTCTCTGTCTTATGAGAACAGAGAAAGAAAATAAGGAAATACTACATTGAACATAGAAATTTTAAAACAATCGCTTCGATAATTTAAGGAAAACTTTCATGCTAAATACGAAAAACCGGCCCTCTAGCTTGATCACATTGATTCCTTTATACAATTTCAACTTGCGATATGAAAAATTTCAACTTGCGATATGAAATTAAATTCCTTTATACAATTTCAATTTGCGATATATATATGAAATGAATAATCGAATGATATACAGTATTTTATAATTTTTTAAGCAATTTGACCGTTTTTCAATAAAATGATCGGCAAAGCCCTGAAGAATTATTGGAAAGCCAATGTGACCCATTTCTATTGGAGTCCACCGCCGCCGGGTACCAGGATCGAACCATTGTTCCCTTACATGTACATTCTTTACTTATCGAAAAAAATTTCAATTCATTTGGATTAAGTCCTCAGTCCTCATTTTTTAATCCCATTTAAATCCTTTTTCAATGTTATGATAAAGGTCTAGAGTCTTGTTACTTACCAAATGATATTTTGATAAATCAAATCTGATTTGGGATTAACACCTTCAAAAACAGAATTCAAAATTTTTCGGGAAACACGGACCAGAACTAGGATAGAAGAGTGCCCGAACAACGAAGTTACGAGCTAAACTTCGTGATACTTCTTGTTGGCGTTTTCGTTCGTGTCATGTCAGTAAAAAAACAGAAAAATTGATGTTTGGACTCTATCAAAAAATCGAATCTTAATTATTAAATAAAAATAGAATTTTAAATGGAATTGAAAAATGTAGTCTAAACCTAAACAGTTACCAAGTGTTTTTAATTTAAAAAAATAAATGTTTATTAGATCAAATCGATAAAGCATGCATAAGCTATGCTTTATTAATAAACACCCTCTTAAAACATTTCACATTAATTAATTATCTTTTTTAGTATCTTCAAATCGCTCAGTCGCGGATTTCACCGTCTTGGCGTGTACACCTACAACAATTTCATCTCCCGAACAACCTTTGGTCTGTACCCGAAGGAGTGGAACCCGCGCGTCCATGGACCCTATGTGCATCATCGCTACTACGGAACCAACAGTATTATTTTTGTAGATTTATATTTTAATTTAGCACGAGTTAAATCAGAAAATTTACAAAAGATCCTGTTATAAGAAATTTTTCGAAGTTACTACTAAATAGAAAAATAAACCCAACAAAAAAGAAAAGTATATATTCGTGGACAGTGGTGTGAACAGAAAAAATGTTCGAATGTTTCGAAAATTTTTTCAAAAAAAAATTAACAGTGGGGACCCTGTTGATTTTTTGATCTTCTTTACTTTACCCATCACTAGCTACTAATCTACACAATTTCGGATTTCCCATTATTTGCAGCGGATGTCCCCCTGATGGATGTGAAGTTGCGCGACGTGGCCGCCTACATTGGTCGCCGGGACAAGTCACCACGGGCCATATGGCGTGAATTCATGCGCAACTTCTACTGGGTCCTCTACCACTATGGTACCGGTCCAGCCTACCAGAATCCGCTCAATGCCGTTGCTCGTTTCCTCGTGCTATTCGTCGTTCTGCCCTGGTAAGAAAAATCCCTAGAATCGTCGAAGTAAGAAGTGAGGCACTAGTTTGAAAGTGGTAAATTTTGAAAACCCACTAAAAAGTTCCCCCCTTTTAGGCCAAGATTATTATTATTTTTTGTTTTTTTGCAACTTGTTTGCTCAAAAAGTAGTAAAAAGTAAAAAAAAATGGTAAAAAATTTTTTGGTTTCAAATGAAAAGGGTCCCCTGTTAAATTTTGGGTTTTCAAAATTGACCTTGATTTACTATAGTCCCGTCTGCTATTCCTCCAATTTAAATTAGCAAAATGCTCAAAATTTCGAAAGTCAATTAAATAATTATTGTATAAAGAATTTTCCAATATTAAAATTTAATAAAAAATTGGAAAAAGCATGGGTCCAAGGTCAATCATTTACCAATATATGGGCAAATTTAAAATATATTTTTAAATTTCTTTCAGTTGTCTGTGGCGTATGGCGCTTGACATGCAGGGCCATTTCCGTCGCGCCCTCTATCATTGGTAGACGGCCGGAAGAAGGACGAACCAACCAAATAGAATCATACAACAAAGACACCCTTATGCCCCCGAATTTTGTGTGTTGTTACATATGTTAGGCCGATCCAGCGGAGGAACTTTCTCTATGTTCGATGTTATTAGTAAAGATTCATTAATAGTGTAAACTTGTTCCAGAATCAACAAATTCGGATTTGATGATCGCAAAATGGAATCCGGATTGGTTTTTTCATCCAAATCCAGTCTCTTTCCATTTTCCCGAATTTTTTGTTGATAAGATCAAATCCAGATGGGATAAATGAGAATAAATGTTGTTGGATATTTCTCGCGTTAGTCTCGCAAATAACCGGATCAATCAGTTGACCGATCCTTCCCCTTAAAAGGAAGGATTCCTTGCAAAATTTCATTTATTTTTGAATTTTTCTTTGAAATTCCTAGGTCGAAAATGAAACCTACGCATGTTTTCAAAACGGTGAAAAGCGCACAACTGCTAGTAGTTAAATTTTAATTTCGAATTTAAACCATAAACATTCGAGTTTGACCTGCGAAAAAGTTTTGATCGAAAAATTCCAAATCGAATAATTGAAATTTGTTTTTCGCAAAAAAGATTGTTCTATGCTAAATTTCTGATTGTTCTGTGCTAAATTTTTTCCTTTTTTAAATATATTTTCGGTTTTCTGAATTGCTCCGATTTTTTAGGCCATTTATCTTCGTCGACTGCGACGATGAACGGGAACGGGCTGGATCATCACCAGCTGCTGGCCGGACGGAGAGGGGCCCTGATTGTGCTGGAGGGTCTGGACCGGAGCGGAAAGAGTACCCAGGTCAAGCTGTTGATGGAGCATTTCGAGCGCCAGAGAATGCCGGCCATTGTGAAGCGATTTCCAGGTGAAGCGGGGGGAATTCCCCCCTCCCAAGATGCCAAGACTAAAAAAATCAAAAGGGTCTCCCTGTTGAAAAATTTTTTTTGAAAAGAAAATTTTTTAGGATTTTAGGAAAATTTTTATTAAAAACGAAAATTTTTTAAAGGGATTTTTTTTGAAAAGCGAAGAAAAAGTGACTGATTTCCTTTAAAAATTGCCAAAATTTGGTCCCCCCCTTAAGTCAAAATCCTGGCTACACCCCTGGACAAGTTATCCAACAAAAATATGGCTAAAATTTTTTTCTTTTCATAATTACTTAATAAAGAGCCAAATCAATATTTTTAAAAAAATAAAATAGTGTTCACTTTTTTTTATATTTCTATTAAAAAGTCAAAATTTTTACTTACAAACAAAACGTCCAACAAAAATTTGGTTAAATTTTTTTGCCTTTTCAGACCGCAATGAGCCAACCACGGGCCCTGCAATCGACGACTTTTTACGCAATGCCAAGAGTGTGGACGAGAAGCGGGAGGTCATCCATTTGCTTTTTGTGGCCAACCGATGGGTGAAAGCGGCAGTGATCAGGGAGGAGTTGGCCCAAGGACGGCATCTGATCTTGGACAGGTGAGAAAAGTTGAAAATTTAAAATCGTTAGAACATTTTTTGAAGGACAATGAAGGAGGCCATGGAGGCTTACAAGCCATGCTGCGAAATTCAAAATAGGAGAGGGAGGGGGTTGAAGATTTTTTTGTAAATTTTATCAACCTGACAAGGGGGTGAGGGTCGATTTTCCAAAAGGTTACAAAAAAGCATTTTTTTGACGCACTAGTTGTGCCCTACCCAGCCTATACCCTTACCCATTCGGTCACTCACGAACTACTCATGGTTTTGTAGGATTTTGATGTGGAAAATTTCGGATTTTCAAGATGTTTTAATGCCTAATCAAATTCTAAATTAGTTTTTATTTCTCTCTCACATCAGATACACCCACTCGGGCATCGCCTACTCGCTGGCCAAGGGCATGGACCGACGTTGGGTGTGTCAGCCCGAGGTTGGACTTCCTCGGCCCGACCTAGTGCTCTTCCTGGACGCCGACTCCGCCCGTGTCAGTGCTCGCGGCGACTTTGGCGCCGAAGTGATGGAGCGCAGCGACTTTCAGCAGCGAGTGTACAAGCAGATGAACTCACTGTTCGACGACACATTTTGGAGGGTGAGAGGGAGGGATATGAATCGAAAATCGGGTTTCGAAAAAAATCCTGATCAAAAAAATTAATTTTCCCAGCAAAATCCAGTTTTTTTCCTTGTTAATTATATTATTTTTGTGAATTTTAAAAAAATTTTCAAAAATTAAGGAACAAATTAAAAATCAAGTTTCGCGTCCGTTCGATTTATTTTTTTTTCTTTTATCATTTTTTTCTTTTTTGATCAAAATTTTCTTTTACCAAATAATACTTTTTTTAGAAGAAGAGATATGTTAGTTTAATAGTATAGCCTAGTAGATTTCTCAAATCTAACAAGCTACTTAAGTTCAATTTTTCTTGAGGATTTTTTTTTATTTCATTTTTAAAAATTTTATAGAGAATTGACGCCAACCAACCCATTGACCAAGTGCACCAATCTGTGGTGGCGGAGGTGTCCGAGCTTTTGGACAAATGGGCCGAAATTGAGCGCGAGGAGGGAACGGTGCCCGCGCTGAAGGAATTCACAGCCGCCGACTTTGGCATTTGAAAAATTATAATTTATTTTTCTCCCTTTTTCTCTAATATTTCGCAATATATAACTTCAACTTGATTGTGTATCTGATATTAAACTCCTTCTAAGCCTGTAGATTTTGGCAAAAATTTAAATTATTTTTATACAATTAAAATTTGGAGCAAAATCTAACAATGATAATTCTTAAGATTTTTCAACCCCAAATTAGATCTTGTAAGCCACAAAAACTATATTTTTGCCAATCTACCTCCCTTCCTGCTGTACCACTCTTTCCCATGTGCCATCTTGCCTTTCTCTCTGTCTATGCATATTGATGATTGTTCGAGATTATTCATTGATTTTGAGTGCAATTTATTGTTCACATTTTATTATAAAAACACATTAAATGGGGACAAAATTGATCAGGAAGTTGGGGGACTGGGATCGGGTTTGGAATAGTTGGTGGTGGTTGTACTGCTCGGGTCCATTCAAAAAAAAATTAGGGTTTTCGAGCGAATAATCCAAATTGGGTTTCAAAATTAGAAAAAAAAACAATTTTCCGCACAAAAACTCAGATTTTTTCGCGATTTATACACCAAAAATCGGAAACTTCCTCATTCACTTTCGCTGCTCTTCTTCCTCCTCATCTTCTTCATCATCATCCTCCTCTTCCTCCTCATCTTCCTTCTGGTCATTCTTCTGCTTTTTGTGCCCTCCAACTGTCGGGGGCGTGAAGAAGTTGCAGATGCTGCTGAACACATTGCCCCTGGTCACTGGTGCTATTTTCGTTGTTGTACTGCTCGAACTTGACGACGACGATGATGAGTTGTGCTGCTGCAGTTGTGCCAGTTCCCCCTCGTGCTTCTTCAGGTGCCGATCCAGGTTGGTCTGCTGCCCAAAACAGCGCTCACAATGGTGACAGCTGAGGAAAGGGGAAATATTTTGTTACATTGGGGAATTGAACCACCGTTGCTTAAGTTGCCACATCGGACAGAGCAGTGTTAGCGGAATCCGCTAATACTAGCATTCGCTAGCAATATATGACCCCCTTATCCCTTTTATGAGGCTTTTAGAGCAATTTCAACTGTGCTAGTACTAGCAAATTCTGCTAGCAACCTGTCAAAGACCTAAAATAAGCCAAGGTCGGCCACTTTATTCAAATTGGCGAAATTCCATACCTCTACAACCAATCGATATTGCTAAAGTTAGCTAATTCTGCTAGCAAGCCCAATGATCAAAGATCATTCAGTTCTGAAGGACTTTTCCCTCATTTAAAAACAATCAAATTTTGAGGCAAAATGCCAAAATTTGGCCAACTCCAATGTGTGTCTCATTATTTTCCCAATTCGTGTACTGCTCGAACTTCTCGAGCACCCTTCCCCCTGGCTCACCGAAACGGTTTCTCCTTGTTGTGGATGTTGCGCACATGGCGTTGCAGGTTGGAGCTGATGGAGAAGGAACGTTCGCAGTATTGGCACTGCAAAAGGCCAATTTAAAATTGGTATTTTCGAAACGAATGCCCCTTCTCTGCTTCTCTACCCTCTCCTGCGTCTTTCCTCTGCTTCTCTACTTCCCTCCTGCATCTTTCTCTGCTTCTCTACCCCCTCCTGCATCTTTCTCTGCTTCTCTACCCCCTCCTGCGTCTTTTCTCTGCGTCATCTCTGACCTTGTATGGCTGTTCTCCGGTGTGCGTGCGCAGATGACGCGTCAGGTTCGCGGAGCGCGGGAACACCTTCTGGCAGTAGCGGCACTGATATCGCTCTTTGCCGCCGACGGTCCCTGGCGCTGCCGCTGGACGTGGTCCGCCGCCGCGCGGGCGACGCGTCGTTTTTGCGTCAGCGGACGCTGTTGTCGGCGCCGCCGAGCGCTGACGCATCTTCAGAACGCTGGGACGACTCTGCGGAACGCCTGAGGAGGAAGAGGAGGAGGCGATGGGAGCCGGAACAGGCGGAATGATGCCGGAAGGCGGTGCCGGAGGGGGCCAAATGGTCGACTGAAAAAGGTACACATGTGGTATTAGGGGTTCGTGCAATTTCCTGATGGTCTCGTACTAGTGTTCGAACCAGGGACTGCCGGTGTCTGGTTCAGAACCCCGAAAAACCTTAATTCATCCTCTGTTAGAAGCTTTTTGGATTGAGGATGTTCGAGGCGCTTTTTACAGCGAATAGAAAGCAAATAAACCCTGAAGACCCCGCAAGGATCAATTTGACGGAATTCTTATTAGCGGTCGGGTTTTTCCAGGGCCTTGTATTGGATCGGGGGAGGTGTTGGAAGTTCAAGGTTTTCCAGGGTCCGGATAACCAGGCCTGGGCTCTACTGATCCTTCCGCCGAACTTATTTCGTACATATTTAGGGGTCGTTTTTCTCCATTTTAGCAGCAACATTTTTGGCCTGCCCTACCATCTGCTGCTGCGGTTGTGCCGTCCTGTGCTGCTGGTTGAGCATGTGGCTGAACAGAGCGCTCGCCGAGCAGAAGGGAGCGCCCCGTGCCGCCATCAGCAGATGCTCCACAGCGAGCGGCGACTGGAACGTGGGCACCGGCGCGAGCAGTCCCTCAGTCGCCGGTCTCCGCTCGCCGTCATTGCCCTTTGTCGCCGTCCGACTCAGGTCCAGCACTCGCTCGCTTTCCCCACTCGCCTCCTCCTCCTTGTCGCCGCCGTCCCCTTCGGTCGCCGCCACAGTGTGCGCGGACAGATCCGACAGGGGCGGCGACGAGGAGGGCAACTTGTTGTGCCGGTTGGAGGAGGCCGGCTCGGGCGTGGAAGACTGCTCGCTGTAGGGGAGAAATTCAGAAAGTTGCACAACTCAGTAAAGTTGTGCCGAAACGGTTCAAGTTGGGCGGGTTGTCCTATCCAAGTTGCACTTTTTTTCTTTGGAACCTCAGCCAAGTTTTACCTAATTATCCTAGTCAAGTCGCACCTTATTGTCCTAGATAAATTGCGCAGGATTCCCACCCCCCCCCCCAGTTACGCCAAGTTGCCAAGATAAGACATTTGTCCTAGGTAAGTGGAGCCGAGTTGCATTAAGCAGTTTGCGCGAATTGTCTTAATATGGTTGCGCCTACAGATCTAAGTTGCGCATAGTTGTCTTAGGCACATTATTGTTGGTTTAGGTTGATTAGTTTGGATGTTCAGTTGTTCTGTGTAGGCTTACATTAGCTATGTATCTAAATCACGCTGATTTGAGCCGGGTAGCCTTAGTTGGGCCAGATAAGGATAAGTTGCTCTATATGTTGCGTATTGCATTGTCTACGCCTTAGAAGGTTGCGCAAGATGCCCTACTGGGTTTTTTGCCATGAACATTCCCTGGCCAAATTCCCCAAGGAATTGCCAAACTCACAATGAACGGGGCGAGCTTTCGCCGTCCGAACCGCCGTTGTTGCGTCGCGCAGCGTGTTGTGCAACACTTGCAGAGGTTGCGCACGACATTGGATCGTAAGCGGCTGGCAGATGGAACGGAGCGGCACTCGCCGCGGCGAGCGCGCGCGTCATCGCGGCGGCGGCGAGCATTGCCAAGAAGGGCGACTGTTGCTGTTGTCGCTGGTGCTGTTGAAGCAGTGCGACCGCGGGTTGGGCACGGAATGCGGCGGGTGCAAACAGCTGAGCCGGCGGCCACATCGGAAAGCCCGCCTTGATGGCGGAGGGTGCGAGCGGAGCGAGCGTTGCCGGACGCGTCGCTGGCGGCACCGGACTGGGCGTCTCGTCACCCCCGCTCGCTCCGCTGTCCATCGTGGCGAGCACTCGCTCGCCGCGAGACGACGCGGAAGAGGAAGAACTCGCGGAGGAGAAGTTCAGCGAGTGCTGCTCAGTCGCCGACCCAATGTCGCCCATGGACCCGCGACGCGTGCGCACAAGTGTGGTCGCGGGTGTTGCGCCAGGCGGCGACGCGTCGTTGAGCAGGATCGCGGGCGGTTGCGCAACCGGGTGCGTCGCGTCAGAGCCGAAATAGGGCTGCGGAAGTTTGGCGGAGCTGTACATGGCCGAGGCAGTTGTGGTCATCACAGCCTTTATATGAATTGCATAAGGAAGGAATGAATTACGGGGAAAGGGCCGCACCATGGACAACGGATTACGGTATTCATAAAGGTGAAATACTGTATGGCCATATGGATTATGGTTACGTGTTAGAGTAATGCCGCCATATTAGTATGACCCATGGTACAGATTACGGTAGTGGCCATATTGGCACACACAGAGTACATGCCAGAATACAGTACACCCACCATGGCCTTATGCTCCGTAGTGACAAAGATTAGCTGACCTTATGGTTTGAGTATCGGACGGGTGGATTACGGTATTGATATTTTGGGCAACTCATGGTATGAATTCGGACTACGGTACCCCTACCGTACCGTTGAATGGACCTTGCGGTGTCGGCAAAGGTTAGAGAACTGGGTGTACGCCTTGGCGCAGTGCTGGCACCGGAACGGCTTCCGGCTGCAGTGGATGTGGCTGTGCTGCTTGAGACCGCTAAAGTCCGGAAATGGATGAGAGGTCCGGAAGAAATCCCGGAAATCCCGGAAGAGTTCCGAAAACCCTGAAGGGATTCTCCCTACTCCCTGACCTTGCCGAGTTGAAACTCTTCGGACAAAGGGCACACCGATGGGCTCTGCCACTGCCGCCGCCAAACAGCAACCGATTGGGGACGCGGTGATGAAGCGGAAGACCACTGGAAAGGGGGACAAAATGTCAAAAAGTTTGAAATTGGAAGCTAAAACCTGAAGGAAGCCCTTCTCAGGGGTCGACCGGAGGAGGGCAGGGAAAGCGAGAAGAGAGGCGGATTGACGGGTTCAGACAGATGCGCAGGGGACACGGAACGGCGCAAACTGAACAGAAGTGATCAGAATAACGCCTAATCACGAGACTCTGATCCATTGGCTTAATCGGGTTGATCTTTGATCCCTTCCCTGGTCAATGTGATCTTTGATCCCTTTCCTGATCAATTTGATCTTTGATCCCTTCCCTGGTCAATGTGATCTTTGATCCCTTTCCTGATCAATTTGATATTTGATCCCTTTCCTGATCAATTTGATCTTTGATCCCTTCCCTGATCAGGTTGATCTTTTATCCCTTCCCTGATCAGTGTGATCTTTGATCCCTTACCTCAGCCACTCGTCCTCGTACTTCTCCCCTCCTTCCGCTTTCCTCGGCTTCTTCCACCGCTCTCCTTCTTCGTCCTCTTCCTCCTCCTCTTCTGCTTCTTCTTCCTCTTCCGATTTGCCTCTTCCCTCCTCTTCCCTATGGGCTCTTGGCCTGGGCGTCCGTTGCTTGCGGCGATCGCGTCGTTGCCCTCCGGCGACTGTTACGCAGGGAGCGACTGTGGGCACCGGCGACAACAGCGAGCGACGACGACGCCGTTTGAGTCGCTGGGAAAGGAGTTCGAGCAGCGACTGGGGACGAGACGATGGAGGAGGCGATGGGGATGGGGTCGGACTTGGCGAGCAGGCACTGCTGGAAGGCGAGTGGGGAGAGTCAGAGTTCGGAGGAAGCGAGTGTGAGAAGAGGCGAGTTTAGAGATTATGAGGGAGGGCGAGGTGGAATCAACGAGGATGGTTCTGATCAGTGATCAGAATGAGATTGTTGTAGCAGAGCAAGAAAGGATGTTAAGCAGTCCAGGAGAGAGTCCAGAAGCAGAGAAAGAAGACCCTGAGTCTGCCCCCTCCCACTCAGCAGACAACAGCAGCTGGGCCGAGGGAGTAAAGCTAAGGGTCCAATGGATTCGTCGGGGGAGTGTGGGTGGCTGTGGTCAAACGGTTAAGAACACAGCTTTGGATCCTTAGCGCGGGGGTCCAAGATCAACTCCCGTACTCCCACCCCAATTTTTCTGGCCAATTCCCTTCGGACACAAGAGAGATAATGCATGGATTGATCAGAGTGATCAAAGGATCCGATCGGTGCCCGAAAGGTCAAATCAGTCTCCAGAAGGGCCATTCGGCGATCAAATGGTCCGATCAATAGTTAGAGATCAAAGATCAGTGGGTCAATGATCAGAACAATGTACGATCAGTGCTGATCAGAATATATGTGGTTTGCTCTTCCTCCTTCTACGGGGAAAACTTTCACTTTGCGCCCGGGGGGGGGGGTGAGAGTGAAATGCGGCGATGACGGTGGTTGCTGTCGGTCACTCATCCAAATTCACTTCCCCCTTCCCCTTTTCCGTTGGATGCCCTCCTTTTCGTCGTCGTCCATTTTTTCCAAAAGACCTTCTTCTTGCGCGATCATCATCATCATCCGCATCCGGATGAGAGGATCTCCTCCTCCTCCTCCTTCTCCGCGAAAGGAAGAGCAATTACGCCGGATCGGAGAAGGGGCAAGGGGGAAGAAGGACTCCATCAGCAGATTTCGCTTTCAAAGGGAACAAAAGGGTAAAATGTGCCCTCCTCCTCCTCCTCGGGATGGAGCAGGAGGATCCGGGAGGAGGAGGAGGAGGGAACGGTCTTCATCCTCCTCCTCCTCCTCCTCCTCCTCCTCCTCCTCCATCCCTCTGCGCAGGGGGCGCGCGGAAGCGTAATTGCGCGATGATTATGCCGTTGCCGCCGGCTTTTCATGGCGCAATCTGGGTCATTCCACCCACTCACTTCTCCGAAGAAGGAAGAGGAGGGGGAAGAACAAAGCTTTTCTTCCCTTTCGCGGAGAATGAAGAAGGAGAAGAAGAGAAGCAAGTACATTTCATTCATTCTCTTCGACGGAGGATGGAAAAAGTGAAAATTGCGCACGCCTGCCCGCCCGCCGGATCGCTCCCCCAATTTTTTACGTATGTACAAGGGGGAGGATGTTGCGGATGTGGTGATGATGATGATGAAGGGAGGAAGGGATGAAGGTGAAACTTGTACCGTGGCGGAATCGAACCAACGTTGCTTAACTTGCCAGATCGGACGGAAAATAGCCGCTGCGCTACCCATGGGACCAAAGAAGTGGTGTCCGATCTGACAAGTTAAGCAGCGTTGGTTCAATCCCTACAGGGCCAACAATTATTGTAAAATCCCTTGTGAAAGTGATCCATGATGGTTCGGGAGAAAATTGGGTCCTCAAAAGATCCGTCCATCAGAGGAGGAGAAGGAGAAGGACTGGATTTGCTCTTCAATGAGCGGATTCTTTGTGTTCTTATTCTTATAGGGACAGTCGATGGGGACGATTCGGGAATCCCGACCACCACCATAATGTGACCCAGATCGGGCGAGATCCGCGATCTGGAGCAACGGACAAAGAGGACAAAGCCCAACAAGTTGGTTGTGGTTGTTCCCATTTTAAGAATGAGAAGGATGATGATCGGATGGAAGGAAGAGATTTTGGGGGAAGAAGTACTGTTCCAAAGAGAAGAGGTCCAAATTTTGGAAAAGAGGATGAAGAGAAGAGAATGAGTAGAAATGATGAGTAGAAGCAAGAAGTTTGGGAGGTTTTGAATCGCCGGATGAGAAAAAGAAGGAAGGATGGATCCATGGAGGATGTGTATGAAAATGGGAAGGAAGAACTGCCGGAGGATGTGGAATAGGAGGATGGATATGGAAGGATGGAAAGCAAGGATGATCTTAGGAAGAGGAGGAAGGAGGATGAAACCTCCACAAGAAGAGAAGGATGAAGATGAAGCAGGGAGAGAAGAATACCCAGGTTGATGAAGGAGGACCAACTCCGGAAGAGGAAGGATGGAATGAATCCAGGAAGGATGAACACCAGGAAGGATGAGGAAGGAGAATGATGACGAAGTGTCCCGAGGAGGAGGATGAAGTTTGGATGGGATGGATATGGCAAATCCGGCTGTGGTCTCGTCGCCGGAAGGGGCGGGCGGCATATCCGGTTGCTCAATCGGCGGAATGCCATCCTCCATCACATCCATCCATCATCCTCATCCTCTCCTCCCCTTCCTTCACACCAATCTTGGGCCTTCCCACCCCCCTTAAGGGTCTTTGTCCTCGTCCACCACCAATATGTGTACAAACACATGGATCCCATAGGTGGGGATTGACACTTGCAGATTGACCCCACACCTCATCATCATCATCCGGAGGAGGAGGAGGAGGTGTTGGGGTGTTGGGACTGGGATTTTTGGAGCGATTGTTTGCTCATCATCACCATCATCCATCGTCACCTTCATCCGGAGGAGGTGAGAAGAGGGGGGGGGTGATGTTGATGATCATCTAGAGAGATGATCAACGGATGGGGATCATGATCACTGATCAGATGGGATGGTGGGATTGATATCGAATGATCGAATGGATGGGACCCTATTGATCAAACTCGGTTGGCAAACAGAGGGGAAAGGCAAATGATGGGGATCAAAGATCAGTGGATGATGATTGGAGGATTGGGGAGATCAGATGAAGATGATCATGGAGAGAGAGAGAGAAGAATCGGATCAAAATGGAAGACTGATCGGATAGGACCCAGGGTGGTGATCAGAGGAGGATGATCAAGGGTGGTGAACAGTGATCAAAAGCTGATGAAGAGCCGAAGGATAAAGGATTCTGATCAGGAGGAGGAATGATCACTTGAAATTCTCACTTTGCGGTGTCCTGCTGTTGGTCCGTCGTCATTTGTTCTTGTTGATGTTCCATCGCAAGCATTAGGACCTGTGAAAGGGGAAAAATGTCCAAAATCGTGGAAAAACTGCATAAAGTCATGCAATAATTTTTCAATTAAAGGGGGTAATTTTCATCGAAAAGCAATGATCCTAATTCGTGTCGACCCAGATTTGTAGGAATATGGCCAGAAAAACAGCGGATGCCCATGGATGTAGGGACACTGTTTCCTCGGACCAACATGGCCCTTTCAAACCTTCGAGAAACCCGTACATTTGGGCCAATTTTGATTGAAAAATCTCAAGAAATTAGGCCCCAAAAACAGTATAATCAGCACACACACAGAGAATCGATCTTGCACATGTTGTGCCAATGCCATCAACAACAACAGGTGTGTATTTGGTGCCGCCGTTGCCTTGTGCCGGTGCCCTTCAAAGCTCATCCGTCCACCCTTCCCCCTCCCCTCCGGGGCCCAAAATTGGGCCTTCTTCCCTCCTCTTCCCTCCTCTTCCCTCCTCTTCCCTCCTCTTCCCCTTCCTTCCCATTCATAAATCTCCCCTCCGGCGATGTTCTTCAAAGATAATTGCCGGAGGGGAGGAAGAGCATCCGGCCATTGGCCACCGGTGGCAGAGCCATCATCATCGCGGTTGGACGCATCCGAATGGGATGGGCGGAAGTCATCGGACGGGAGGAGGAGGAAGACGGGGAAGAGGAGGAGCAATTTGTTGCCCGGGGGAAGAAGAATAGGGAAGAGGAGAGAAGGAGAGAATGGGAAAGAAGAAGCTTCTAGAAGCATCAGAAGATATACATGCTAGGAAGAGGAGGAGGACACGAAAGAGAGAAGAAGAAGAAGAAGGGAAAAGAAGGGAAGAGAAGATCGAAAAAGAGGGATGAAGAGAGGAAGAGAAGGAGGGATTGGAAGGAAGAATGAGGACAGATAGAGGAGGTAAAGTTCATAAAGAGGGATGGACAAGAAGGGCCTCATGAGAAAGCTCATCCCCGGAAGAAGGTGCTCATCCGGAGGATTCCCATCCAGAAGCTGAATCCCTTCAGGAAGATGGAGTTCGTACAGAAGACGAAGCTCCAGCGGATGTCATTCCGGAAGACGAAGCATATCCGGAAGATGCCCATTCCGGCGGAAAGGTGCTCCTTCCGGCTTTATCCCTCCTCTGTGTTGCTTCTTCTCCCACTTTCTTCCTTTCCCTTCCTCCCCCGTGCCATTCGTATTTTTGGCAAACAATTCCTTCCCCTACCCCTTCTCTTCCCTCCACATCCATCCATCTCATCTTCCCCTGTCGGATGATATTCTTCCAAAGAAGATGGAAGCGGAGGAAGGAGATGGGATAATTGGCCTTGGCCTCAGGGGCACCAATTAGATGGGCCGGATCGGAATTCACTCTTCAACAACAGAGAGGAGAGACAGCAGAGGAGGAGGAGGGCCAAAGGTGGACAAAGAAAAGGAGGATGAGGGAAGAAGGGCAAACAAAAGAGAGGGGGAGGAAGAGGAAGAAGAGGAGAGAGAAGAGAAGGAAGGATGAATGAGAGAAGACAAAGATGGGATAGGAAGAAAAAGAAAGGAGGAGGAGAAAGGAGGGAGAAGGAACAAGTGGAAGAGGAAGAAAGAGAGAAGGAGGAAGGAGGGAAGAGAGAGAAAGGGGAGAAGAAAAAGACTGAAAAAGAGGAGGAGAGGAAGAGAGGGAAGGATGAATGCGAAGATAAAGAGGCATATGGAAGAGGTAGGAGGGATGGGTGAAGGAAGGAGACTGGAGAGAAAGGAGGAGAGAGGAGGAAGAAGAGGAGAAGAAGAAAAGGGGAGGATGAGGAAGAAGAGGAGGGAAGAGAGTCCATTAACGGAAGGAAGGGAAGGGAAGGAAGTCAATTAATTCGTCGTCGTCCCCCGGGGAAGGGAAGGGCCATATTGTTGATGGATGTGGCCGGACAATGACCCTACTCAGCGGGTCGAGACTCTCGACTTCTTCCGGAAGGAAGGGGAGGAGGACAACCCAAATTTCGGGGTCATCCGTCTTCGTCCTTCTCAAATTGTTGCAAATGTCTTCCTCACCATATACACATGGGGAAGAGTTCAAAAAATTTGGAGGCCTCGATGGGCCAGAAGGCTTCAGAATTTTCAGGGATTTGTTCCCTAAACTATTCTTAAGCTATTCAGACCCCTATTTCCAGTCTTTCAGGGGTCTCAATCCATTACTTGGGATTTTCTGTATTCCTACCCATTAACCGATTTCCATATTTTTTTGCCCTTTAAACCTCCACTTTTCATGTTTTTTCCAGTTTCCAGATCAAGGGTTGGATTTTTATTTTATTTTTTCAATTTTCCAACCTTTGACTGACCCCGTTCCTCGGCCTCTTCGCTCTTCGGTTGGTCCTTCAGCATTCGATGAGTGTTCCTTGTTTGGCCTTTAGGACGAATAATCGGGAAGGTTTATCGTCTGTAAAAACATTTTTGGTCAAAAAACATTAAAAACAACTTACAACACGGAAGAATCGAACCAGCGTTGCTTAAGTTGCCAGATCGGACGGCACCAGCAGAGAACCGCTGTGGCAATCTGGTCTGTCCAATCTGGCAAATTAGGCAACGCTGGTTCAATTCCGCAGTGATTAAAATTTGTTGGGAGAGAGAAGGCAAATGGCGGGAGAGAAGTCCTAATTGGCCATGTCCGATCTGGCAAGTTAAGCAACCTTGGTTCGAATCCATGTGGTTTTTCCTATTTTACTCAAGCTTAGGCTTCATATGCGAGGGTTAAAGTTCAAAAAATCGGAGGAATTTCAAAAAAGCTGAAAATGATGAATGGAAGGGATGAATGGCGGAGGAGAAGGAGGAGGAATATGTATGAGGACGGGGAGGCGAGACTCATCATCACCAGCATCGTCTCCTCCCTCTGACTGGGTGATGGGTGAGTACGGTACGTTAACGCGAGCGACGGCAGAGGGAAGGGATGAGTCTCTCCCCTCTTCTCTCCGCTGATGAGGCATCATCTTCTTCCTCTGTTTCTCTGCCCTTCTCGCATTTCTGCAATCTCTCATCGCCTTGGTCCTCCTCTCTATCTCACCGTTCTCTGTGTTCCCTCGTCTCATCTCTACAGGCTCCGCCCCTTGCCAATTGTGCCACAAAGGATGAAAAGGAAGAAGAGCAGCCAATGGGGAGGAGTAGAGGGAAGAGGCTCCTCCCCTCCCTCCCCCTTATTCAGCAGGGATCAAGCTGATCAGATCAGGTTCGATCAGCAGGTGGGGGCCTGATCACTCATCACCAATCTGTTATCCTACAAGCCCCGATCACTTCTTCAAAACAATCGATCAAAATCGATGGGGCCTAAACGATTTGTGGTCCTCAAAATTCAATGCGCATCAAAGGCGGGTTCGAACTTCTGTCCAAAAAATGTATGTATGGTCCTTTCAGCTGCGCATTGTCCCTCTTGACCTTTAAATTTTGAGTTTCAAATTCCCAAAGTTGGATCCTTTTTGGGTTCGTCCCCTGTGTTTGTTGGCCATAATCAGCCCCTTTCCTCCTACTCACTTATGGCCCAGAAATGATGGTGGTCCTAATCCCCCGGCCAGCGGGGGCCAATCCATGCCAATCCACAACAAACATTGGGCAGGGGGAACCGCACCTGTCCACCCCCACCCCCCAGCCAAGTCAATACGGAAGAAGAAGAAGCATGGGGACATGGGGAGGAGGACAGAGGAGGAGGAGGAGGCTAATCCCGATGAAAGGTAAAGAGGAAGGAAGAGGAAGGACTAATTGGGGTTGCGAAACAGGAAAGGAAGGGAGTGAAGAATAAGAGGATGGAGGATGAGGAAGGAAGGAAAGGATGAAGGGATGGATGGAAGAGGATAAGAAAGGAAGGAAGGATGATGAAAAGGGAGGGATGACGAGGGGATCAATCGGAGGAGACGATGGAGAGGAGGAAGGATGAAGAAAGAACAGGCTGAAGGGAGAAAGTGGTGAGGGAAGGAAGGATGGAACCGACGGATGAGGAAGGAAGAGGATGAAGCGATGCCGGAAAGGATGAGGACGGAAAGCCTTCTTCCTCTTCATCATCTCCTTCGAATAGGATGAGTTCTTCATTGCCCTCATCCTCTTTCCGGAAGAATGAGGATGAAGTTGGTTCTTGGGGGTTCTTCTTCTTCTTCTTCTTCTTCTATTCCTCCTCTTCTTCATCCTTTCCATTTCCGAGATTGGGCCCCCTTCCATCGTATTAATTAAGCTGATTCACTTGTGGCCATGTGGCTGTGGAGATGGCACGGAATTTGGCCGTAAAATATTTTATTATAGGGCCAACTCCCTGTTCTGTTCCCTATGGCACATGGGTATTTTTTGATCATTTTGATCACGATCATCCTTGGGGGTCGTCTTATTAGTTAGTCGAGATTTTTGCGAAAGTATCTCAACTATTACAATGGACTTATTGGCAAAACGGAAAAAGGGGAGAGGCGAGAATGAAAGATGCCAATAGAGGCCAGTCCCCTTACTAGTAGCCGAGCTTGGCCATATAAAAATGGAAAAATGACTTTTATGGGAGGAATCCAGAGGAGGGGGATGAATCGGATGAGATGGATGGGGAGGAATTTATTTGATGGGGTACAGTATCTTCACGCCCCCAAGGGGACAAAAGATGGACGAACAAATGCCATCATCACACAGCGAAGGAGGGAAGAGGATGACAAGTCATGCGGATGGAGGGGGAAGAAGGAGGAAGAGGATGACGATGAGGAGGAGGATGAAGAGCAAAAAGAAGAGGGAGCTTACACGCTTTACCATTTCCTTCCCGGAGGCGCTGATTTTCACACCTGAAGGCGCTAAAAGCATCCATCCCATTTTGGAGCTTTGGCCACCAAAAAGGAGGGCCAGAGGAAGGGAGAGCGGGGATGACTCCATTCCTTATTGGTCCTCATCGGCAGAACTGAAAATTTGGTCCAACAACACAAAAGCTCTGATCACTGATCACTAATATCCTTAGCATACGAGTCTCAAAAAATATAGAATCAGTCCAAATGACAGGACAAATGGCCAACAAGAGTCCATAAAATTTTGGCCACCAAATTGGCTGAATGGAGGAAATGGAAGGGGAGACTTTGAATTTTTAGAAAGGTGAAAAATGGCCCAAAATGCAGCGTTAAAAAATCAGAGGAAGGATTTGAAAAAATGACCCAACATTTCTAACTACTAAAATCCTTATCACTGAAAGGGCATAAGCATAGCCATAATTTTAAAAAACCCAGCCCAAAAATGTCAACCTCACGAAATTGGCCAAAAATGCCACTTACTGAATTCAATGGCCCAAAATTTGTGAATATCATCCTTTTTCGCGGAAAACGGAGAGGATGATGGTGAAGAAGATGAAGACCCTGGGAGGAGGCTCATCCGCCAGGATTTGGCCATTAATACTAAACGAGCACCTTCCTCCTATCTGTCTGGATGGATGGGCCAATTGCATATTTGGCCCAAAAAATTGACATATTTACAGCATTTTGGGCCCGAAACGGGTTGCTGACCTTTTTGGGCCATCTTCATCTTTTTTTTGGTCAATAGACCCACAGATTTTATCCAAATTTGAATTTTGGGCAAGCGTATTCATGGAGCGAAATTTTTTACAGTGTTTTTTGTCCTAAATCCCGAAATTTTTTTAGGATATCGGTCCATGCTTTAACTTTTCTAGCAGGGTGAGAAGTCCAAACAATTTTTCCTCAAAAAATTAATAAGTATTTAAAGGACTAGGCCAACAATCTAAGCTGCCAAGGCCTTAATATTGTGTTACCGATGGGGCCAAATTGACACATTTTCAGCATTTTGGGGGCCCGAGGGGGGAGGGGGTCGCTGACCTTTTGGGCCATCTTCGTCGTAATAGGCCCAAATTTGGTCCCCCATTCCCCCATTCCGCCGATGTTCTTTTGGCCAAATTTGCATTCCAATGGCTCATCCCATTCCAAAGAAGAGAGTGACTGTTGCGGGATGGGGACCCAAAAATACAAAAGGTCCGCCGATTGGACTGAATTTGGACGGCCAAAAGGTTGGGGAGGGCGGAGGGGTAGGGGACATTTACGAGGCTCCGCCGAAGTGAGTGACCAATTTGGGGGTTCACCCCATACATTGCAGAAGAAGAATAATTTTTGGTCAATTTTACACTATTAATATGGCTACATGATGGACTGATCTCTACCCCGAGTAAAATGTTGGGGTTAGAAAATTTTCCGGAATTGGGGGCTTCGACATGTCAGAGAATTTTATAGGGTCCCTCAAACAGGGTTAGAAATCTAAAATTAAGGGTCGAGGATAATTTTGGAGATCTTAAGGTAAGCATAAACTCTAAATTTGTTGAGAGTCCGATATTCTTTTAGAAATCGGAACTGGTTCATGGGATGAACCTTAACCGAAAAAAATAAGGGCGGTCCAACAATTCCTTGGATTAGGTATTACATCCGCTTCCACAAAAAATTTCATGTCGCTTATTACTATATCTTAAGAATCCATAACCAATCGTAAAATTTTGCCAAGCCAGAGACTGGCCCAGAGGCCATGACCGTAATCCGTAACCGATGGCCCATAAGCAGAGTTATGAGTGCCTTGCTTCGCCGATTCTTCCCATCATCTCCACCATCATCCCGTCGTTCTCATCATCACAATCCTCCTCCTCCTCCTCCTCCCCATTCATTCATTCTCATTTGTGCATTTTATTGCATTACCCATTCACATTCACATCCATCCCTATGGGGGTCACCCGGGGCAACCAACTTCATCCTCCCCCTTCATCCTCTTCCTCTTCTTCATCCTCTTCCGGCCAGCAGATGGATGAGCTTCTCCTCCTCCTCCACCATCTTGGCCAAGCCCAACTCAATTTGTTGGCCCTAATCACATCACGCCAACCTTCCCCCTTGGTGTGGTGCAAAGGGCAAGAGTTCCCACGCCACGACGAACATTTCCATCCATCCCTTTTCATCGCCATTTGTGAGAGGAAGATATACACACACAGTACAGTATGGGGAGGAAGAGGAGGAGAAGGAAGATCGAATTATGAGAAGCGGGGGAGAAGCTCGAATACATTCACATTCGGACAGACTCTTTTTGGCAGAAGAACGCGTTTAATTTTGTAAAAGTTCGACGAAGTGTCGAATAATACACCGTAAAATTCCATGGTCAGGACGAGGACCAACAAGAAGAGGTCCAATATGGCCATAGAGGAATGAGTTAAGGGGTGTTGTAGTTGTGCATGACACGAGCACATAGGTTGCCCCTGGGATCAGCAGATCACTGTCGATGTTTGGAAGATGAACTTGGTGTAAAAGGTCAAGATCCTTGACCATTAAATACGGTAAGAATAACTTATCTACATATCTCTTCATCTTCACCCAATCACTATATGAATTTGCACTTTTGGAAAGGTCATCATCATCCTGGGGTGATGATGGTGTTTGTTCATCCCAATCTCGAACGAACTCTCGACCGGATGAATGGGATGGATGTTGTTGTCCCCGGGGATGAATGGATGGGGTGTTCATCTCACCTTCTTCCCCTCCCCCCTCATTCACTTCCGTGGAAGGCAAACATTCATCCTCCTCCTCCTCTTCATCCTCCGGGATACGACGAGTTTTCTTCCTCTTCGCCCCATTCATTGTTCGTCGTCGTGAACTTTCGCCCAAATCCATTATTGTCACACATCTCATCCGGAAAAGGATGGGGAAGGGGGAAGAGGAATCATCATCCTCGGGAGGATGAGAAGAGAGGTTGTTGATGTTGTTCTAATGGATCATCTCATCGATGGTACCCACTAAAGTACAAGGAATCACTTCGCCCCAAATGGATGAGGGTGAATTTTTTAGAAAAAATACATTTATTAAGGCTGAATGAGTTAAAAAGTAAAAATTATTTTGGGAATACAAAAAATAACAATAAATTTTCACGATCTTCCTGATCATGGTATAGATCAGGAAGATCGTGAAAATTTAGGAAATCATGGGTCATGGGTAGGAAAGGTCATCATCATTAACCTGGGCCTCCGATAGATTTTCGGTAATATTGTGGTTTGTAGCCCCCCTTTTTTGAAAAAAAATTCGATGGCCCAAAACCACATCCTAGGGTCAGTTTTTGACGTAGAATCCGATGCCGACGTCCTATTTGATGTAATGCGTCATCTGACGCAACTTATTGACGCTGACGTCAATAAAACTTGATATTACATATAACCCGTTTTTTAGATGATTTTACAAAAAATTTTTTTTGGCGTCAGCGTAAATAAGTTACATCAAATGGACGTCAGCATCGGATTCTACGTCAAAAACTGACCCTAGGATGTGATTTTGAGCCATTTTTGGGTAATCGAATGTTTTTTTCAAAAAAGGGGGGCTACAAACCACAATATTGCCAGATTTTCTTCTTGAACAAGTGAATTGGAAAAATAAATCTTGAAATAATTTGGTCATTGTATGTATCTATCTAATGAATAAGGTGATAGAAAATATATTCAATACGAGGTTTGGAAAAATGGAATTTGGTCACATAATGTCACAAGTCACAACAATATAAATGGCCGTTGGTTGTCCTTTTAAATATCCGCCATATTTTAAAATGACAATTTAGTCCAAGCCGCGCGAAAAAAATTTCGCCGACGCCCGACGCCGAGGATCCCGAGAACGAGAATAAAGAATAAACCAGTATTCATTTCGAATTGAAATGAACAATGGGGCGTAGGTGATCCCAATCACAGGCATTTAATATAAAGATTTTTTAAAGGCTTTTTATTGCATTTATTCTGGATAAGAAGAAAATTCGATGTAAAACAGCCCAGAAAAATTTGGGATGATAAAAGAATAAATTATTCGGAAAAATTTGTCGGAAAAAAAAGTAATATTTAATTGATTAATTGTATTTTTTTAATATTTAATTGCCACTTGTTTTGTAAGAAATTTTTGTTTTTAGCGATCAATTGTATTTTACTGTTTCACGATGTGCTCAAGGATCAATGTGGTGAGTGTGCAACTGCTGGAAAATCCGGCCAAGCCCAGCGACCCGTTTAAACTGGAAATCACCTTTGAAGTGTTCGAGAACATCAAAGAAGGTTGTCGGGGAAATTTTCCCGGATTATATAAATTTTTTTAGATGTGGAATGGGAATTGGTATTTGTGGCCACCGATGGACGAGAGGAGCATGACCAGGTGCTTGACTCGGTGCTGATTGGTCCAATTCGCGATGGCAGACATAAATTCGTGTTCGAGGTAGGGAAGTGGCCGATTCGAAACCTAAACTTAACGCCATTTAACGCGATTAGAACAGCCGAGAATTTTATTGTCCTTTTAAAAACAAAATTCAATAAAAAACAATTATATTTATTCATTAGAGTTCCACTCTCCCCCCCCCCCGAAAGGGCAAGACCAACAAAATGAAAAGGGTCCCCTGTCAAAATGTTTGCGAAATTTTTTTTGAAAAATTGAAGAAAAAGTGGTCGATTTCCTTTTTAAATCGTCAAAAATTTTCTCCGGCGCCCCTATCAGGGCCGCCGAAGGGTCACTGACAACTCGAACCCTTGACGGTACTTTTTTACTTTGTGTCCTGTTTTTACCCCACCCCACAACAAAATTTTCTGGTTGAATTTTCCCGTGAAATCATCTCAAAAGGACTTCCCTAGGGTAATTTTTTATGCTGAATCCGATTCTGCCGTCCATTTTAACGTAAGGCGTCATCTGACGTCATTTTTTTGACGTTGACGTCAAAAAATTTTTTTTGAAATTATAATTTTTTTTAAATTTTAACATCATCATCAAAAACATACGTCAGATAGTGTGAAATGGACATCAGAACCGGAATCTGCGTCAAAAACTACTCCGTAGAAAAATAACAAAAAAAAATTTTCAGCGTCAACATCAAAAAGTGACGTCAAATGACGCATTACGACAAAAATGGGCGTCAGATTCGGATTCAGCGTCAAAAATTACCCCAGAGGAAATGGTTTCTAGGCTGATTTAAAATAAATTCCAAAAAATTTTGTTGTGGGGTGGGGTAAAAACAGGACACAAAGTAAAAAAGTACCCCCTTGCCCCTTGACAACTCGAACCCTGGCTGATTTCAAGCGTGACAACTCGGCTTAAACGCAACCAAGAAAAATGCTCTTGGTGTCAAGAAATAGAGTATTAAAGTAGCTACAAAATGAGTCTAAGCCCATCTAAATTGGTCTAATACAAGAATAGTTATGGCCAAGATAATCACTCGTATTGGCCTTTTTCCTGACACAAGTGATTATCTTGGCCATAACTTTTTTGGAATTGGCCAATTCGAATGATCTTTTCTGAAAGTTTATAGTAGACATTTAGACCTATCTTTTCACACCAAGAGCAATTTTCTTGGTTGCGTTTAAGCCGAGTTATCACGCTTGAATCAGCCAGGGTTCGAGTTGTCAAGGGTTCGAGCTGCCAGGACCCCACCCACACCTACCCCCTGGGTGCCCCCCCCCGAAAATTTTTCCTGGCTACGGGCCTGCTGGGCTGTAGATTCCCGGAATATCCAGACCTGACATGAGTGAGAGTCCTTAATATTAAAATCCAGCATTTTAGAAATTCGAGTGCACTCGAGCTTTTTTCAATCTATTTTCTAGCTTAAATCATAAAATTTGCGTTTTTACCCTTAAACTTTGGGGTATTTCAGGCACCCGCTCCGCAGTTGCAGAATTTGCGTCCCGAGGACTTCATGGACGTCACACTTTTGTTGCTCAAGTGCAAGTACCGCGAGCAGTTGTTCATGAAAATTGGTGAAAATTCTAAACCCAAATAAGAGTAATTTCCGCATTTTTAGGCTGGTTTGTCACTCACACTTACACCGACCCGGAGCTGTTGGAGAATCCGCCACCGGAGCCGATCATCGACAAGGTTTGGATTTTTAATGGAAACTTTGGGTTTTCCATTTTTTGACCCTAATTTTTTGCAGCTCCAAAGGACCATTGTAAAGGAGGATGTGCGTGTGACTTGCTATCCGATCAAGTGGGACGAGGAGGACCAAGATGAACTATCGCCGGAACAGGGTCCAGTTTTTTTACAAATTTAAAGGTTTAGAAAATCTCGAATATAATTTTCTTTTTCCGGTTCATTTGTTTAGCCTTTTATTTTTAAATAAAATTGCAAAATTCTGAGGGTGGCCTCTGGATAAATTTTTTACATTTTTTAGAGGAAATTGTACCTTCTTTTCATAAAATACCTCCCCCCCCCAAAAAAAAAAAATGACGGGGAGGCTTTTGATTTTTTTGAGTCATTTCGGGNGGGGGGGGGGAATTCTCTGGTTACGCCCCGGATTGATCCTAACTCCTTAATATCTCGTTTTTAGGATAGAAAGTCTAAAATTATGTTTCATTAATTTCCTTCATTTTGAATTTTTGACCATATTTTTTACGTTTTTTTAAATTTATTTTTAGTTTTCGAATTTTATACAAAATTGTTGGATATTTTATGCACTTTTTAGAACACGACGAGATGAACAACGGGGTCGCAGGTGGGGAGATGCACAACGGCGCAAATGGGACTGATCAGCCGATGGCCATCGGCTAAGCCACAGAGCAATTATTTTCCCAGATTTGGACCGAATTTTTGACACCTTTGATCTGATCCTTTGCTCCCGCCAATCACAAAATATCAATCACTCTTCCTGTATGGGTAAAATCCAGGCCTATGATCCTCCATTTTTCATTTTTTTATTTTGTTCACCAATTTCATTTTCGACAAGCTCATAAATATAAAAAACAGTTCCAAAATTGATTGATGAAAAATCCAACAGAGAATAGATAATAGCAGTGGGAGATAGAGAGGACAGAGAAGTTGTACAACCAATTGAAACATCATCGTTAAGCAGCTTGGGGGGTTGACCATGATAGGGTGCGAAGGCTGTTTAATATTGAAAGTGCGAAAATGAGGGTTGGACGTCCATAAATGATCCATTGAAAATGTGCCGGGTCATTCGGATGCCATTCAAGTTAAATTCGGTTCAGAGTGAAACTAAAAACCATTTTTGGTGCAAAGACAGCAAAATTGGTTATAAAAATAAGCCTGAGCGGAAATTTTTTTTCTTAGTACTAATTGCTAATTTTTTGCTCTTTTTGGCAAAAAAAAAGAACCTATGAAAGGTATTCGAATGGCCCATTCGGCATTTTGGAGGTGGGGGATCACAGACAATAGTGTGTGTGCCAAATAAATTATGAAAAATAGATAAGGGACAAAGGAGGAGAGGGGAAGGACCCGAGGGAATATCGGAGGAATAATATTGATAGCAGTCGTGTCATGAGGGATGGAAAAATAATATATTTGGATGGATACAATAATGTGCTTAATTGCATAAAAATGCGAAGCAGATCATTTCCCCCCCCC